>JAVDPK010000972.1:85528-102895 GCA_034780415.1 Cichlasoma orientale | reverse complement strand
CGCCCACACACACACACACACACACACACACACACACCCACACACACACACACACACACTGAGGAAAATTTTCCCACTTCCATCATGCAGAGAAAGAAGGTAGGCTATATCAGCAGGAGAACCTTGTTCACATTCAGTGACTGATTTAGCTTTAATTATATTGTAATTAGTGACCATATGTGGAGGGATATGAGCTGAACAGCTAACAATTTGTAACAGTTCCTGTGTTGTTGTTTTTTAAACTTGTTTTCCTCTGGCCTATAGTTCAGTGTGATTTTATATGGGTACAATTGCTATCCCACTCTTCACTGTGCCCGCACATAGTGCAGTCTTCCACCGAGGAAGTCACAGGCCCACTGAAGAAAAAAAAAAGTTTAGGAGAGGAGAGAAAGTACTGCCTCTGCAAGTGTACATTCATTTCAAAGACTGCAGTGTTGCAAGCATGAACTTGTGTGCATGTGCAATTTCCCGTACATGTTCTTGTTGTGTTGGCTATATTTGGAGATACTGACATGAGATCATAGTGAGGCTGATTACAATGAATAAAGCTACAAATAATAACAATATTAACTTAATGTGGTAATGAAGAAACAAGCTGAAAATCTTGATCGGCAAGATAATTCAATTCAGGTCAATTCAATTTAGCTTTATTTATACAGTCACCTCAAGTGCTTTATATTGTGAGGTAAAGACAATAGACATACAATAATACAGAGAGAACCCCAACAATCAGACGACCCCCTACGAGCAACGGTAGGAAGGAAAAACTCCCTTTAACAGGAAGAAACCTCCAGCAGAACCAGGGTCAGCGAGGGTCAGCTAATGGCTGCAACTGGTTGGGAGAGAGACAGGACAAAATGCATGCCGTGGAAGACACCCAGAGATTAATAACTAATGATTAAATGTGGAGTGGTGTATAAACACAGAAAGGGTGAAAAGAGGTGAATGAAAAAGAAACACTCAGTGCATCATGGGAACCGCCCAGCAGCCTATTCCTATTGCAGCATAACTAAGGGAGAGTTCAGGATCACCTGATCCAGCCCTAACTATAAGCTTGATCAAAAAGGAACGTTTTAAGCCTAATCTTAAAAATAGAGCGAGTGTCTGTCTCCCAAATCCAAGCTGGGAGCTGGTTCCACAAAGGGGGCCCTCAAATCTGATGGCCCTGCCTGCCATTCTACTTTTAAATACCTTAGAAACCACAAGTAAGCCAGCAGTCTGACAGTGGTGATATGGCACTTGATGGGGCCTGATTATTCAACACTTTGTATGTGAGGAGAAGGATTTTAAATTCTGCGATTCTGGATTTAACAGGGAGACAATGAAGAGAAGCCAACATGGCAGAAATGTGCTCTCTCTTTCTAGTCCCTGTCAGTTCTCATGCTGCAGCATTTTGCATCAACTAAAGGCTTTTAAGGGACTTTTTAGGACAACCTGATAAAAATGAATCACAATAGTCCAACCTAGAAGTAATAAATGTATGAACTAGTTTTTCAGCATCACACTGAGACAGGATGCTTCTAATTTTAGGGGGATTGCGCAAATGCAAGAAAGTAGTCCTCTCACCATGACAGTGGCAATCACTCTCACCATTGTTGATCCCCAAAATCATCAACACTACAACCCCCCTGCTCAAATAACCTCTGGGTATAATAACTTTTATCATTAACCTTTGCTCACCTTATTGTTGTCTCTTTTTTTTTTCTCTTCAAAAATGCTCTTAACGGCAAATCTATCATTTTTTTGGGGCAAATTCGATTCAGTTTTATTTATATAGCACCAAATCACAACAACTGTCACACCAAGGTGCTTTATTGTAAGGTAAAGACCGTAAAATAATACAGAGAAAACCCTAACAAGAAGACAAACCCCTATGAGCAAGCACTTGGTAACAGTGGGAAGGAAAAACTGCCTTTTAACAGGAAGAAACCTCCAGCAGAACCAGGGTCAGGGAGGGGCAGCCCTCTGCCTCGGCTGATTGGGGTTGAGGGGAGGGAGACAGGACAAAAGCAGCTGTCAGAATAGGTAACAATGAAACTTAACCAATAGTAAACAGCCAGTCAAAGGAAAAGTTAAAAATGGTGACAGACAAGATTCAAACTACAGTCTTTTAGCCAAAACTATGATGTACGTGTTCCACCTCATCCCATCTATCTCCTACTGGGAACTTAAAGTGGAAACAGTTGTAAATGTTGCTTCAGAAACACTCGGGTTGTTTCATACTTTAGGGACAAATAACATTGATTTGATGGTTTAGTTGGAGGGCATGTTGGTCCACGCTTTTCGGTGACTGGCAAGCAGTAAGGAGTGTTTGCACATATGCAGTATTCTTCCTAGGATTGTTACTAAGATGGAGACAGTGCATTGTGTGACAGAAAAAAACTTAGATGTATAGTAATTTTGTGGTTGGAAAATCAGGATTAATGACTTTAATTAAAAGTCCCAGAGTCCATAAAGTAGTTTTTAGAAAAGCTCCAGCTGACCAGCTCTCTTTAATATAAAGACAGTAATCTGTATTGGAGTAAGTGAAGTGAGACTTTCTGTTGTGGCCTATATAACCTGGAATTTGTTCAAGGTAATGAGTTGAATCTTGTTAGTCCAGCACATCACCTTACTTTGTGTTGGACACTTCCGGCCAGCTGGGATGATCAATGTCTTCATCTGAGCGGATGATGTTGTCGTAATTATGAATACTGTGAAGTGCTCAAAGGATTTTCTTTCAATAACTATGTGCAGGGACTCACTTTGTCAATGGTAATATTCCACTAAAATACTGCTTTCTTAAAATATTAATATCTCTGGAGTCATGCTAAGTCACATCACCGCCGGTTGATAGTGTTTGATAGTGGGGTTTTTCATGCTTACATAATACGTATCAGCTGAAGGAGGTGGCCATTTGCATGCCATTTTCTCAATTCAGTGCTTTGTGGCGCAGGGAATTATTTGTAAGGGCCTCCACTCAGGGCAGGTGGGTGACACTGACTTACATGAGATGTGAAGTGGAAAAACAACAACTACACCAACTCGAATTTCACTGCGAAAAACAGCAGTTGAATCACAGTCTCAACCCTCAGCCTGTCTGTCTGTCAAGATGCATTGAGACACGCCAACCAAACCCGTGTCAGAGAAAACAGTGCCCAGCAGAAGGTCAGCTGTATATCATGTTCATATGAGTGGCGCTGAGACGTGAGACGCGATGAAAGCTTTATGGTTTGAAAACAACATCAATATACCATGTTGCAAAAATACTAAACAAACCAGCCCAGTAATGGAAAGTGATAATGTTCAGGAGTGATTATCTTCCAGCTGGCAATAGCTGTGTGCTTTAGGTCTTTCGGAGCCATCCATGCTTGCAGTTATTGATGATGCCCTTAGACGGGCTTCAGCAAGATCAGTTGATTAGATTGGTTTGACAAACTACTTTATCCGTTGTGGGACTTGATAGATGATGACTGGATGTAGTCTTTGTTAGCTGGGTGTCTATTGACTAAAAGGACTCCATTTATGGTGGCCAAGATCAGTGCTGTAGGACATTTATAAAGTGTCTCACCCTTTTTCTGGGTGTTTGAATGGATGAATGGTTAAAAACTGCCACCCTAGCTTCCAGATTTGAACTGCACAATAAAGACTTGAGTCTTTATGAACCTCATAAAGCCTCAGGTTCACCATTTTTTCCAAATGCTTATTCTCCACAGTGAGTGGTTTTGCTCAGGAGACTTCCGTGTCAGTAAAAACTTTATTTAATAACTTATGTTGTCATTTCTTTACACTTTACTTTGTCTCATAGTGATGGATGACAGCCATCACGTCTTCTAAGGATGTCGAGCGTTTTTTTAGTCAATAAGGTGAAACATCAAAAGTCAAATTTTTTTCTTCTACTGATAAACTTTAGATATTTATTGTCCTGCAAGAGAAAATGTATTTTCCAGCAGGACAGCAAGAAGGAAAAAAACATAAAAGCATGAAAAATAAAGAAAACACAAAATAACTTATCGACTTGTAATTATTGTCTTTACCTCACAATGTAAAGCACCTTGAGGCAACTGTTTGTTGTGATTTGGCAAGATAAATAAAATTGAATTGACTTCTAGAAGTCTACAGTGACGAGTCTTTAGTTGAAGGCACTTAGCTTAACATACTGTAAAGACAAACAATGACTCCTTTTGAAAGTCTAAAGAGCAGATTTGGCAGTTTTTTACTACCTTTGTTAGAAAAATTGCACGTAATTGTTTAGGTGATCATTTTGTCCCTCACCTATACTGGAAACAATCACACCTTATAAAATGTGTATGCAAAAGTCACACTCAGATTTAAGAGTTGCATCTACTCAGCGTGTGTTTCAGTTGATCAACTTTGTTAATCATTTTGGTTCTAAATGAAGCTACAAACACAAAAGAAGCAAATCTTTCTAATGCAAAGTTGCATATTTGTTTCTGGATTTTTATTTATTTATTTTTTTTTTTTACTGATTATTGAAAGACTGTCTTTTTTAAAAATATATACCATATATTTTATATGGTGAAGCTATAAAAATATCTACTGTTAAACTGTGAAACTTTGCAAATAGGTTTAAAATCTCTGTTTTTATACCAAATCTCTCTCATTGCATTGGCTCAGGTCCTTATTCCATATGATCCTTATTGTAGTCTTAATCATGACAGGTGTAACTTAAAATAGCACTGCACCACTTAGTATCTGTCTCTCTAGTTTTCATAACTTCACAGAGATCATTAATCTTGATAAAAGCATTGTCTTAACCAGGTAATATGGGTATATCTAATTATTAAACATCCTGGGCAAAGGGAGCTTAAATTTGTGAAGCTTGTTGTGGCTAAGCTAAAAAAGGAATGCCGGCAACAATTATCGGCTCAGCTTGGCTTCTGTCACCTTCCGTTCCTCGGCTAAATCATCCGTATATGACACAAATACAGTACCTCTTCTAATTGCTGACATGCTGCATGTTAATATGACAAATGTAGAAATCGAAAATTGCCCTTTCCTCTTGTTTTATACTTTGTTTGTTTGGCTGGATGATTGGGTGCTGCTTTGTGCTTAGTGCATGCCTCAGAGGAAATAAAGCTCCATTTCAGGATGAAAAGGAGATAACGTCTGAGAAATCCTCAAACTGAAGGAGCGCATGGCATTCGCTCAGTAATAGCAGATGGATACCCCTTTGATCCACGGTTAAGGAGGAAAAGTCGATTGAGTGACTGTGATAAGACTTTCAGCAGTTAAGCACTTCTATTGTATGTTGACTTGACTGTATTTAGGCTACACAGGCATTTTCTCTGACACTATTGTTTAAATAGGGGATCAAAACGGGATTACATGATAAAGTAAATATATACTCACTTTATATTTGAAGTTTCTTGTGTCCCTTTTCCCTTTAGAAATGCCTCAATTCTTTGTGGTGTAGATTCAGCAAGGTGCTGAAAAAGCACTTCTCAAAGACCACAGTGAAACCGAGGCTGTGATAATGTGAGCTCTGTTACAGGAGTGCTAGTATCTAGTGAAATAGTTCCTTTAAATGTCTTAATCTGTGAGATACCATTTACTTAGAAATGCTAAATAGGAAAACTGTTGCCTTAATATTTCTGGTATCAAGAACAGAACAATGTCAGAGCTTATCATTACTGTGGTGTTATATAATTTATCTCTCTTCCTGTTTAATGCAGGGCTTTGGTACCATCCTTGGTTTCCATTAAGGGGCCCAAAGTGTAGATATGGATGTAGCATATAACAAATTCTGACCTTACCATCTGAATACTGAATCACATTAGTTTTTTCACTGTCCAATTTTGTTTTGCTTATACCTACTGTAGTCTCAGTGTTTACTGTGGGTGACAGTTATGGTACCCAGTGTAGTTTTCTGCAGCTGAAGACCATCTGCTCCAAGGTTTGATGTATTGTGCGATCACAGAGGCTCTTCTGGATACCTTGGCTGATAATTTGAGTTACTGTTGTCTTTCTATCTGCTCCAAGTAGTCGGGCCATTTTTTGGCTCATTGTGTATTCTTTTCTCTTTTATACGGCATTCCCTCGTCCCCCTGTGACAATTGTGTGTGAAAATCCCAGCTGAGCAGCGGTTTCTGGAATAGGAAAACCAGTTATTGCACAGTCAAAGTCACTTACACCTTTTTTCTCTTCTATTCTAATGCTGGATTGAATTTTAGCTGATATTTTTGATCATGTCTGCATGCCTGAATGCCATGTTAATGAGCATATAATGTTTGTTTTCATTGTCATGAATCACATGTATCACATTAACAAGAAGATTTTAGAGGAATATGTCTCCATCTGGAATACTGAGTGCATTGCAAACTTTAAGTTCAGTTTCAATCATGAATTTATAGAATTCCTCATGAATATCTTCATTGCTGTGAAAGTTTTTTTGAATTTTTGACATGTCAGTAGTTTTGAGATTAGACAGCTGAGCTAGTGAGACGCTTGGCAGCTGGCTGTCACTTGTGCAGCTCTGTTGGAACTGACTTTATCATATTAGACAGTGAAATCCACTGCATTTTATGGCCTTCAGTGATTTTCTTTTTCTGTGTAATCATAACAAATAACCACTACAATAACCACCAGTTATTCCGTCATTCAATTTAAAATCATGCGTTGGAGACATTGCAGAGGTTAAAATGCTGACATTCACAGAATTCACTGGCATTGATGACGTGGCCAAATAAAGTTATTTTTTTTAGTCTGCTTGAAAAACTACAGAAGTCATATTGGAATAATGTGAAAAGCTGCAGCTTTGAGTAGATTTTCCTTCCTGAAACTCCCCGATCACGATCCTGTTGACAATGCCATTTGCTTTTTCACTCGTGTGGCATTGTGGCTCATCTTTTTCGTTTCCCTTCCTTTGTAGGCTTGTTGATAAGACACATTGGTTTTATTTGTTGTGTTGCCATGGCTGCAAACATCCCTCAAACCTATTAGGTGTTTGTGGCATGCTGGTGGCTCAGCTGTAATCATCATATACTGTGTTGGAATCCAGCAAAGACACTTTGATACATATATCACACTTTTCTTTCTGCCCATTCTTTTCCACTATATTTTAGGCAGAAAAATGTTGGAAAGTGAAACTGACAAAATGTGGAAAAAAGATCATTAAAAATATACTGATTCGCTGTAGCAGTCGCTGTACTGCCTTTCAAAGCAGGTAACGTGTTGGCAAACAGTGACCCTTCAAATCAGCCGTCCTTTTCAATTAAATATGCAATAAAGAGGCGTGAAGATATAAGAAAAGCAGATGCACCCTCGCGTTTGACTTGAGGGGTAGTGTTTCTCTCAGCGTGGTTCTCGTCTAATCGGTGGCCTAACATATGGCTGATGAGCCTACAGCACATTCTGGTCCAAGCACACTTAATAGGTTCCAAATGATTTGGCTCTAGGTGAAATACCTCGTGTGGTACTGAGGCCTGTTACATTGTAGATCACTTTCACTTGATACAGAGTGACTGTAGCATTCACAGTCTCTCCTACCGCCTCACTCTATAATGTTTCTACTTTTCAGAATGCTGTACAGTGTATAAAGCGTGCAAAAAAAATACCCGAGAGACATGCACTACTATCATCCTCACTGTTCACTGAGGTAACTTGATATATATTTTTTAAAAAATCTATGGACTGTGGCTAAAGTTTGGTTAATGCTAATCCAGGGCTGAGTAGTCCTGCTAGATCAGCAGTTGAGTTGGATAGCTTTGACAGATAGACAAACACAGAAACAGTCCTGTGCACAATTTTAGGCACTAAAAGTTAAGTGCAGGTGCTATAAACAAACACGAGTAGTTGTCAGTTTAAACAGCACCTCCGTAGGCTTGCATGCACTTTTTCAAGGTACTTGACGGTAGGGATGGGAACTCAAAGCAATACAACGCTATCATGATACATCACTTGATCTGTGTGGGTAAAGTAGTAAAAATAACCCTGAAAAGGCAAATCACTGCACTGTGGTTTCAGTGCATGTCTGTGTGTGTATTATTATTCATATTCATATTATATTTTATTTGATTGTCAGTGTAGTTAATAAGCTATCGGGTGTTGTCTGCCATATTCTTCTTGCAGTCATTTTATCAGCAGCACCACCACGAGGCATTAAGCAGTGACTCTTCTAAGCCAAACTGGTAATAAAAATATTTTATCAATATTTGGTGCCAGTGTATCGATGACGTGTCTCAAGAGGAAATGATCTGATCAGTTGCTGCATGGATATTCTGTCCCACCCATACTTGACAGGTAGGTTGTTCCCAGCATCCTCAGCAGCTTGTGAAAGTTGTCTGGATTTAGTGTCTCACATTTCTTACTCCGTGTTGTTGATATCAGGGCTGCACAAGGCCCACGCCATCTGCTGCCAGGCCCCTTGTTCATCTTGTTGCTGAGTATGATTTTGGGTCTCTATCTGTGGCTGCTATCATGCTGCAGTATGAATTTGAGCCCGATCAGATGGTGTTGTGTGATGGATATGAATCTAAACGGCCAAAGTGGCTGAAATGTCTTTGTAATGTAGTGTAATGTGATTTTTGTTGATGAAAAATCTGCTACATGTTTATCTTGTCATTCTCAGAAGGGAGGTGTGTGCAGCGCCAGTAAACTGAAAGGACCCAAAAGGAATGCAGGTTTCGTAACATTCAGGCCTCATTCAAAGCCGCAAAAAGTAAGGAAATAGTCGAAAGCTTTCAATTTCACGTTTGAAATTATTTTTTCAGTTTTGAGTCGTACATAATTTAACTCAGTTCAGACATTATTACCATCATTTGCTTTCAGATGTAAAGTGAATCTTCTTACATAATGCATATAATGTATGCACTGTTCTGATACACAGCAGAGAAAGGTAACGCTGATTTTTTTCACTCTTTGGTATTTTGCATATTATTTACATCTAATTTGGCTGGCATCACCATAATTTTTATACATATTATATATATTCTTACAAAGTGGTGTCTTATTTTTACCTTATTTAGTTTGAGACTTTAAAAAGCACCCCGTGCACAGCTGCTTTCACCACTTTCCTACTGCCCCCGAGATTATAATGCAAATACAGATGAAGTTCATTATGGCTCCAATAGAAAGGTCTGCCTGACTGTTATTCAAATACATGATTATCTCCACTGTATTGTTTTGTCTTTGTTAGTAATTCTGTCAGTTGTGTTGGATTCGATTACTGTAGAATTTTACAGAGACAATTATGTTTACTTTGCGCAACACTGATCCTCGAAGGTGCTCCAATAGTCTTTCATAAATTAGTTTTTAGGTAATATGCTAATAACCAAAATGAAATTATAAAGTTGTCAGTATGGCAGGTGATGAAGCACCTCAGCGAGCATTTTTCATAGATGGGAAAATCAATGTAGATGTGCCAGAAAAAGAAGCTCAAGCTGGATTTAAACCTTTGCTGATGGGATGCTGCTGCTACAGTTGCATTTGTTATTTTGAAGTTTAGATGCAGTTTAGATGCTGGTGTATTTCAGCTGATGAGGGGAATTTGGGCTATCAACTGTCTATTTTATTAGGCATATAAACACAACATATGTAAACGTTGAGGGAAAAAAAAAATCCAGAAACATGTTTTCCTCTTTATAGTGAACTATTTTAAATAACATATTTACAGCGACCTACAAATGCAGGAAATTTTAATCTTCACAAACTCAAAATCCCTTTAATATGATTTGCACAGTGTTCCCATTTTCTGGTTTGAGTGCGCAACATAACTAAACAGCACAATGAAAGAGAGTTTTTGACTTTGAAGTAACTAAATTAAAATGACAAAAGCACTTGGGAAAGCCGTATTAAGATGAATAACAATTAACAGTATGAGTCAGCTTTTAAATCTTTGTGGACAGAAGCCAGCTCTGAATTAGAAGACATAAAAGAAATGAGGGAAATATCAAGATATCGCTACAGCGCAGTTTAAGCATACTAAGCCAAACCAGAAGCAAAGGATTATGATTGACAAAGGCCCTATGTGAGCCTACCTTGTAAGAATAATAAAGATATAAGAGAGCAGTGTTGCTCTTCTAGAGAGCAATCCGTGCACTTCATACAATATCTTCCTGCATTTTTTTTTATACTAGGTAATTACACAGCTTCCATGTGTTACAGTACCAGATTGCCAAATTTATGGTGCTAGGTTCCCGTCCCTGGCTGTGTTCCATGAAACGGAGGTTGTCTGAATAATTAGCTCAGTTTGAGCTTACTCGTTAAGAAGCTTAGGAGTGCTATGAGCTAAAGTATAAGCCGGCTTAGTGAGGTAAGTCTCGTACACTAACTATTGACCACATGTTCTCGTGGTGCACAGATATATATTTTCAGAATCTTTAATAGGTGGTTTGCCGTGGCCTGATCACCTATTGGATTAAGGTACTTTCTGAATCTAAAATCCTACAGAGGTACAAGGTTCCAATAAAAAGCCTGTGGCACACAAAGGGCTGAGCTGTCACCCACCACTCCTGGAATGATTCCAACTTCCACCTCCTGTAAGAGCCTGAAATGATTTTGGTACTGTAGGTGTAGTGGTTTGGATTGACACTGTATCAGCCTGCCATGCTCACTGGCAGACATCACTACATGAAGCCTCTATGATAGCGTTCCCTTTTGTTTTGGACTGTACTGCTTATGAGAAAGTAATAATCTAGTGGCCCTGTGTCAGCTTGTCTAAGCTGTGATGGCAATGTCAGTAGGATAAGAAATGTATAATAGTCTTGTAGTCCCTCTTGCCTTTTAAAGACGTCCAGATTTTCCAAGCCATTACCTTTGAGAGATGAGCTCCAGTAAAGAGTGAAATATCCTGTTTGAGTGGTGTGTTCCACACCAACATTGGCTCACACAGAGGGGGACCTTGTTTTTGTCAGTAAATCAACATGGCCTGTGAGTCTTGTGGCTGCACACAAGGGAGAATCATTGGCAGGTCCCATCCTTCAGGTTTTCCTTTGTCCTCTGCATAGAAGACTGTTTCCAATAGTTACCAGGACTATCACAGACCCGCAAGCTGCTGCAGCAGAGGCTTAGTTACTGTCCATAAAAACCACCTTCTGAAACAGCCACATTTTGAATTTCTAATGTGATTGCAGATCTAATTTGTCCACAACTACCTATTAAACGGATCAAGAATAGCAAACTTTCTATTTCCAGGAGATGTAGAATTAAGACTTTACCACCATTAGGGCAAATGGTGCATGTCACTGTAGTGTACTTCGTAAAGCAAGTGCCAATAAATGGACTCTTTTGTAATTCAGGCGAAGACTTCTCCATCCACCATTTCCCCTTGATATGTTTTTTTAGAATTGCAATAAAACTCCATCTGTTCTTCCATTTTCAAAGTAGTTCATACAGTATATAAAAAAAAAAACGTTGGAGCCTTCGTTTAATAACAGGGCTGGAAAAGATTTGAAAGAAATATAAAGAGGTGTGCTTCAGACACCTCACAGAGGCAGACAGTGTAGCAGTGGAAGAGAAGAGTATCTCTGGGTCATTTCATAAAGACTGAACTCAAAGAAAGCACTGGACCACTAGAATTCATTTAACACCCTAGGTTTTATTGAATTGCTAACATTTTAATGCACAGTGTGTCTTCATCAGCACTAAAATGTTAGTTAAGAGTATTTTGGCGTCTTCTTTGGCCCAGCTGTAGTGTCTCTTTGCTAAATTTTATTAAAGTGGTTCAGTTTTGTTTAATAACAGATGTTTAACTTGCTTACTTTCTGTTTAAACTTTTGAAGAGATGTGAAAAGGGCCTCTAGCAAACGAGTGCAGTTGGTTAATGTATTTGTTTTACACGTAGTGCGCACTGTATACAATATTTACCCGCTAACTAACATCGTTCTGCAGGCCTGGCTTCTCTTGCGTCACATTCAGGCTAAAATAAACATGTGTACAGAGCGCTGTCTCGCCCATCAATGAAGATGCATCTGAGGGTGCAATGACGCAGATGTGACTGGCTTGGTATGCAGTATTTAATTTTTATATGGATCTAAATTTGCAGCAGCGTGTTGTAATATCAGTCTAGAAAAATGTGCTTCAGATCATCTCAGGCAGGGGGTGGGGGGGGGGGTGGCGAGGGGTGGGTTTTAATTGAATTTGGATACTAATTTTATTGTGGTTTGATTTATTTTTAATGAAATAATTGTGATAATTCACTGTATTCTTTTTATTTATTTATTTATTTATTTTACTGAGGATACTATTACCCATATTTTTATAAATGTCTTATAGAGCTGTCGTGCATATTCTTAGGAGCAGTTTCAGAAAAAACATGCTGCAGGTAGTTGTGATGCAGGCTTTGACTGCATGATCGGATTTCACTGATTTCCTGCATTCTGTTGCTGCAGAAGCATGAAAACGGATCCGTTTTTAAGGTGGCGAAATTTAACTCTTATTTGTCCCAGTTAATTTAGACACACTCCATCTGAGATGTGAAGATAGAAGGAGGCACATTTTCAAACCCGGTGTTGCAGTTCACCGCTCCACAGATCTGCCAAGCCATTGGCATATAGTCACACTGTATCCATTATTAATCACACGGTTCTCAAGGACGACATCTGTGCAAATTAGTATGCAGAGAGCGTGAAGATCACTTACCAGCAGTGACTTCAAAATTAAGTATTAAAAACTGAATTCTGGCCTTTCTTTTTGTATGCCGGGGTCATATCTTTCTACTGCATGAATTTGCCTTGGGGATTTTGCTCAAAAAATTTCAGGCCGTACCAAGTTTGCAGTGAAATTGTCTGTGCATGACAGATAAAGATAATACTGTGACATTAATATTTTTACCTTCATCTTCTTGAAGGACCAGGGAAAAATCCCTGGACTCTTTCATTGCAATAGACGGACAGTTGTATTATGACCTTTGCTAACAGGTTTTTATTTAAAATTTACACTGATATGACAAAGGGTGGCTGTGTTAATAGGAGAATAAAAAGTAATACTTGGAATTAGCAGGTGACACAATAGTCTCACCTCAAAACCTTCCTCTATAGCACTTCTGGAGCTTTTGATCACATGCCACGATCTTCATTAGCAGGAATAGAGAAAGCTTTCCTTTCATTATTTTTTCAGCCTCTGAAGCCCCAGGCTATTTTTTGAGGTTTTCAACTAAAATAAACATCACACAGTTTAGCCTACACAACTGCAAAGCCTAAATGCACAAAATTCAGCTCTACGGATCAAAGGAACTTGGAAAATTTTTTTGAAACACCAGGCTGTCCTTCCCAACCACTGGTTACACCAGCAAATCACCAGCAAATTTTTATTTACATAATTCTTGATTAAAACTGTGAATTAGAGAGTGAATAACAACCTTATATCAATGGGTGAACACTGATGTTATTGAACAGTTTATTTAAAAAAAAAAAATCACATCTGGTAACCCTGAACATTTTTAAATGGTTGTGAATAACAGAAGCAGCCTGGCTCTGATACAGAGCACAGAGACCTCCATAGCAGAAAGGGTTAGGTCTTTTATTCTTACATGGAAGGAAAGTACTTACAGTGCTTTGAACAATAAACTGAATTTTTAATTTTTAATTTGTACAATGTATCATGACACCTGGGCAAACTCCATTTACTTCTGCCAGAGAACTACTGACTCGGAAACACTGTCTTCGGCTATGCCTAGATATGTGTATAGTAGGTGTTATATTTAGGGATATGTACAGGTTTTTATGTGTATTAATTTTTTCTTTTTCTCTGTCTTTATACGGTATAGTTTAGCATTAATGTAGTGTCTGCTGGTAGCTGGGGTTTGGCAATATGTAAATTTTGGCCATTGTCAGTCCAAAGGAGGTGTTCATGCAGGGAGCAGTTGGAGGGAGCTGCCACTGCCCTTACTCAAGTTTAAGCAAATGCAGTCATAAAAGAACTTGGCTCGTTGGGAAGGAGAATATAAAATTACCTATTTGGGATCATTTGGATTTTAAATCTATGATAAATGTCAAGCCAAAGACCTAAAAGCTGTCAGATTATCAAAGCTTTTGCTCAGAGCCTCCAAATGAACACACAGGGAGGATAATATACCCAAGTAAATATAATTCAGTTCACTTTTATTTATACAGTGCCACTTCACAACAACAGTCATGTTAGGGCACTTTATATTGCAAAGTAGTGACCATACAGTATTAGAGAGAGAACCCCAACAATCTGACAGTCCCTATGACCAAGTACTTGGTGATGGTGGGGAGGAAGAACTCCCTTTTAACAGCAAAAGACCTCCAGCCAAACCACATTTAGGGAGGGACAACCATCTGTCTCCACCGATTGGGTGGTGAGGGGAATTGGCAGAGAAAAAAGGGAGAGAGCGTAGAGAGATGGGGACAAAACACAAATTATGGGAAAGAGGAGAAAAAAGTTAATGACATGCAGTACATGTTAGGGGAGTGGGAAAGAAATGCATCATGGGAAATCCTTCAACAGCCTGAGCCTTTAGCTCTCCTGCATCCAAATTGGGAGCTGGTTCCACAGGAGAGGGGCCTGATAGATGTTCTGTTTACCATTTTACTTTTAGGAACTACAAGTAAGCCTGCAGTCTGAGGGTGAAAATATGATACCATAGGCTCTTTAATATATGATGGGGTTTGATCTTTCAGGACTTTCTTTGTGAGAAGGGGAAAAATTCAAAAATTCAAATCTGGGAGCTAATAAAGAGAAGCGAATATTGGAGAAAACATGATCTCTCTTTCTAGTCACTAGTAGATCTCTTGCTGCGTTTTTAAATCAATAAGCAGCATGTACCTACAGTTCTTGGTCTTTTTCTCAAAAGTGATTTTATGAATTTAGTACTTTTTAGCACCAAACAATTGGATGACAAGTCCTAAAGACATTACAGTATATTATGTACCAGCTTTGTTTTGTGAAACCATGACTTGTGAGTAGTTACTAAGAACTTTGACATGCTCTTAAACATTTACACATAGACTGTACAACTCGGTCTAAGATATAGAACAGCTACTCAATAGATATCAAGTTAACACTTTTAGCCTTATACTGTAGCTATTTTATGATAGTTTTTGTTGTGTTCTGATTTTGTTTTACACACTAAATCCTTTTTCCTGGTTGTGGTCCATAATAAACTGGCAGTGATCTTTGTGGATCTGTGGTGTCTGTTGATTCTTGGACCAGCTAATATGAGAGGGTGGCTGCTCATAAAGCCATACTCACTCATATTCAGATTAGAAAATGAAAAAGATTCTATCACAGTAAAAAAAAAAAAAAAAAATCACTTTATAGAGGTCAAAGTTTCGCAGATGAAGTTCCAGTGAATATTCCTTATCTCACTACAGAGCACTATTGTAGCAACTTATTAAATTATCTTGTGGATGACTCAAGTCTAACTCTGGGTCCTCTTTCATGTGGTGAACTATGGTTGAAAGGCAAGGCCCTGTCTGTGCACACATAGTGGTTGACATTCAGCTAATGAATCGGCATGCTTTAATATATTCATCCCCCTGCTGTTTCTGAGAACAGGTTGGATTTGGTTGCCGAGGGATTCATCATTTTCAGTGTATCAGCGGGGGAACAACACGAGCGAGTAGGGACTGGTCATACAATTGTTCAGAGGCATCAGGCTTAAAACTCTGCCTCTTTTACATCAACAGCAGTGTCACATAGCTGCCTCTCTTAGTGAAAATGAGAATTCACTTCACCCGGAAGGAGGAAGGGATCTGATGAGTTCAAGTAGGTGAAAGTAGTAGTTTGAAGTTCACGTTCCAGTGAAACCTCACCGTCCTCGAAACCTCTGTGGCACTAAAAGGTACGCAAGAACAACACCATCTCCATCCAGGATTACTCTGCCAAATTGTTACTGTGACCTTGAAGATTAGAGGGGACTCTAGCAACACTGTAACCCCTCACCTGTGAATGCAGTGCGCTCTGCTGAGTCGATGGTCTGAAGACCAGTCTCCCTGTGAAAATGGGAGATATCCTTATTTGGCATTCATGCAGTTTTGGAAGAGAAAAGTCAAAAATATAGCACATTACACGTCATTAGTCTAAAAATTGAATACACACTGTGTGGTAACTCGAGGAAGCAGCCATCTGTCACCTGACAGTGTGTAAGTGTGTTTCAAAGACTCACAAGAAAAAATGTGCAATGCAAAAGAGAAATCCCCAGTGCCAACTCACTTAGGCTCACAGTCAGCCACTGACTGAGATGTCTTTGAACTTGCAATTCAAATTGATTTTCTTTAAGTAGCTTTAATTGGTTAGGGCTGCAACCCTATTACCACCACCCCAATCTTTCTATGACTTTTTCCCAACACGCGCTCATTAAATTTGAATGAGAGTTGGGTGTGTTTCAATCCAAGAGGAATCATCACAGTATCCCTCAGTCGCTCTGATGTGACACATTTCCCTCCATTGTACTCCCTAGTGACGTTTGATCGTGTCCTCATTTTTTTTTTCTCTCATTCAGTCATGTAGCCACAAACACAATAGCCTAGTATGCATGATGTGCCACCAGCACCAAGCGTGGCACCCTGCTGCTCCACTGATTTTAGAGATAACATAATTTGTGGCACAGGCAACTAGATCCCAAGAGGTGGATAGTTTCGTTAGGGCCTCTGGTGCAAGGCGCTTAACCTGGCCAGTTAATCACACATGCTAATGGTGTCTGCTGTGAGTCCATATGTTTTGCATGAGCAGCCAATAATAAACAGCTTTCATCGTAACCACAGATTAATGTGTACTATATTATCGCTGTATGGGACTTGTCAGTTCAGGTAGCTTACTGTTAGTTAATGACCTTCACCTTTTGACTGAGAATTTAAAAAAATAATCACACTTTTGGTTGTTGTTTTTATTATTTTGCCACTGATTTTACAAGCCAGTCAAGAAAGATTCATTAATTAGATTAGAATAGTTTTAATGTAATGTGTTTTTAAGTGATTTCTTGGACTGATTTGGATAAGTGGAAGAGGATGGATGGATGGAATTCTTGGAATTGCTAGTGGAGGAGGAGAGTCAGATAGGAAACATTAGTATATATGGACAGATACTGGCGACCAGGAATTAATCCTGGACTTTTGGACTTTTATTTATTTAAAAGCAAAACAGATTGTTGTTAAAACACTGGCACTTAATCTAATGTTCATAAAAGCGAGTTCTTTGATGTAAATTTTTTAGTGAATTAAAAAAGGAAATTTGATCAGACATAAAAGCTTTCTAACATTTGTTCTAAAAAACATACTTTTGTGCCTCTATTATGGTGCCAGCCATGCCCAGAGGCATTTCTCATTCCCTTGTCCATCCTGTTTTTGTGACGGTAAAATTTGTT
Source organism: Cichlasoma orientale (assembly GCA_034780415.1). Lineage (NCBI taxonomy): Eukaryota > Metazoa > Chordata > Actinopteri > Cichliformes > Cichlidae > Cichlasoma > Cichlasoma orientale. Next base: position 85,629 of record JAVDPK010000972.1, on the reverse strand, counting down.
GAATACCTTGAGAGAATTTGTTTTAAGTTCAGCACTGGACTGTGTGGTACTGCTCTATATCTCAGCATGATCGGGGGGGGGGGGGGGTCTTTTTTTACACA
>JAVDPK010000972.1:39229-85518 GCA_034780415.1 Cichlasoma orientale | reverse complement strand
TAGTACATCTGACACAATGGATAAGCTTATTTTAATTTGCTGGTCAAATGCCAAGGTCACCGTGACCTCACAAAACCTCTTTTTGGACATAACTCAAGAATTCATGTGCTAATTATGAATACATTTTACCCAGATATCTAATAGTATAAAATAAGGATGTGACGACTCATGTGTAGTCAAATATTGACTGAATATCTCTTTGATGTCCACATGTTCGCAAAGCCAGGTTTTGCACACAAGTGATATTAGAATGTCATTATATTGTCAAGATTACATTGTTACATTGTTAAGGCGGTTAAGAAGGTGGCGCCCTGCTCAGCTGTGGCTGTTACGGCTCATGTTAGTATTTTGAGATTTAATGACGAACAACACGCGGAATCCACACAGTTTCACTATGAATCTGCAGCATAGATTCCCCAAACATATCCCCATCAGAAGCTATTGGATTTAAGGGGATCGGGCAGTTCGGGGCTCATAGATGCATCCACTCTGGCCTAAACTAAAGGCTAACCCGGGCAGAACTCTGCTTCACTCTGTCCTCCTCGCCAATGTTCAGTCCTTAGAGAACAAATTGGACTATTTGAGGCTGGACAACAAAAGGGGAGGTGAGGGACTGCTGTGCCATAATCTTTACCAAGACATGGCTGAATCCATCTATTTCAGATTAGCATGAAGGGGCTAACAATAGCCCAGTTGGATAGAAGCAGCTTTCTCTCTGGGGGAGGGTGTTTGCATATTCACTGGTATAACAATGCAGTGGAGATCTCAAGCCACTGCTCTTCTGACATGGAGCTACTGACTATAAAATGTCATCTGCCCAGGGAATTCACTGTCATCATCAACACAGCAGTGTATATCTCCCCCCCCCCCCCCAGTGCAAACACCAGAGAAGCCCTAAATGTTCTCTACCACTCCATTAGTGAACTGCAATCTGCACATCCAGAGGGAGTTTTTATTGTGGCTGGGGACTTGAATCAGGCCTGTATGAAAACTGTACTCCCTCACATCCACCAGTATGTGAAATTTGCAACTAGGGGTAAGAACACGCTGGATCAGGCCTACTGCAACATCAAACAGGCATTCAGAGCAGCATCCCACCCCCACCTGGGCTTCTCAGACCATCTCTCTGTGATGCTACTTCCTGCATACAAACCCCTGCTGATCAGGAAAAAAGCCACAGAGAAGCAAGTGCGGGCGTGGCTCGCGGAGCTATGGAAGCAATACAGGAGTGCACGGACTGGGACATGTTTAAGGCAGCTGCTACTGAAAACCGTCACACACGGGCGGATGAGTAGATGGAGTCTGTGTCTGCATACTTTCAGAAGTTTGTAGAGAACGTACTGTAAGTGTGACTAAAAGCATTATCACATCAGCCAGCGAGAAACCTTGGATTACCAGTGAGGTACGTGCAATGCTGAAAGCACGTAACAACACTTTTAAATCTGCCGATACGGTGGCACTTAGAACTGCTACAGCCTAGCAAAATGTACTCATGGTCAGAAAGTACAAGATTTCTTCCAGCAGCCCACAAACACCAGACGTATATGGCAAGGCATTCAGGAAATCATAGACTACAAAGCTACTCGACCCTCCCTGTGAGAGCAACATCTACTTTCCCTCCCACATTTGATCCATACCAGTTTGTCTACTGCCCAAATCGCTCCACAGAGGATGCCATCTCCTCTTGAATCCACCCAAGCTTAGAACATCTGGAGAGAAAGAATACATATGTGAGAATGGTGTTCCTGGACTTCAGCTCAGCATTTAGTACCATCATCCCATAGCACCTTGTGAGCAAACTACCCCCTCTTAGATTCAGCACCCCCTGTGTAACTGGCTGCTGGACTTTCTCACATATCTCCCTGAATTCTGGCTCCCCTCTGAGCTGCGTCCTGAGCCCACTGTTGTTCAGCCTGATGACCCATGACTGCTGCGCTAGATCCACTACCAATCATATTGTGAAATTCGCAGAAACTCACAACAGAAATTCACACAACAGTAGTGGGCCTTCTCCAGAACAACAATGACATAGACTACAGAGAGGAGGTGAACCACCTGGTCAACGTGTCCAACGAACAACCTGGCCCTGAAAGTCCATAAAACCAAGGAGATCATCATCGACTTCAGGATGAGCCAGCCAAGCCACACACCACTGCTCATCAATCACTCTGTAGTTGAAATAGTCAACACTACCAAGTTCCTGGGGGTACAGATAACAGACTCCTTGGCCTGGTCCATCCACACTGAAGGTCTGGTCAAAAGAGCTCAGCAGGGCATGCACTTTCTGCGGCGGTTAAGAGCATGCCTCCCCCCTCCAATCACACCACCTTCTACAGGGGTACTATGGAGAGCCTACTAACCAGCTGCATCTCTGTCTAGGCAGGTGCCTGCACCGCCTCAGACTGGAAGTCCCTGCAAACAGTGGTGAGGACAGCAGAGAAAATCATTGCAGGACATTGCTACAAGCCGCTGCCTGACGAGTACTCAGAACCCCCCCACACACACACCCCCACCATGGAATGTTCTCCCTACTGGTCTCTGGAAGAAAGCTCCACAGTCCTCGAAGCAGAACAGCCAGATTTAAAAACAGCTCTCTTCAGGACTTGCCTTATTCTATGGAGGTACTTGGCAGTTGCAGCTTTCCTAGCGGCTTCCTCATAATTCCCATTTGCCTCTGGGATTCCAAGTTACTTGCAGCTGTCTTCAGTGTCTGCAATGTGTATGTGTGTATATATAATATAATGTATGCACTGTATGGTGCAATGTGAATGACAATAAAGTCTATGTCTGACATTGCTTAGCAATCACCTAGCAACAGGCTAAAGTTGCCTATTTTTAGCATTTATGCACCTATAACACGGTATAAAAGCATTGTATAATTCTTATTTCACGATAGTAACATCTAATTTATATCCACAAAAGCTGAATTATACATGCCTAGCAACCAACTAACAAAGGGCTAAAATTACTCATATTTAGAATATGAACAGCCTATGTTTACTTTTCTCCGTGTGATTAAGTATACCATTTTGCCAACAGCATGAACAGGCCTAATACTACTGTAGCATGGGCATGTACTAGTGGATGTAAACTACAACTTGAATGGTTGCCAGACACTGCAACTTTTTTCTCCTAAGCGGTGTTTGTATTGCAGATGGTTACTGATTCCAGCAAATAAATATCTGACCTCATTTAAAGCTGAGGAAATCCTTTTAGTTTTAAATGGGTTTTCGCAAAGTCATTTCAAAGGCAGTCATTAGTGTATCTCTAAATTACCGCTCTGCGTTGTTTGCCTTGTTGATCAAGTCTTATTTGAAATCTTTTGACTATCTGATCAGCTCATGGAATCACTGTGAATCAGCTCTCAAGACCTGTCATTACAGAGGTTATATCAAAACCCCCTCACTTAATCTGTTTCTTGTCTGCTCTCTTATTACGTGATTTGTGAAGGATTTTGACTGAATCTAGACCTGAAATTAGAGGCTTGACGTATAATCAGATCTAATTTTAATGCAGTTGTTATCCTTTAGTGCAAAATATGCAAATTGCCGTATTTCCACATGTGTATTGGGGTTGTCTGTTTATTTTCTTGTGTATTTTATCCTTTCGTATTAAGTGTGAGGAGCCATTTCAGTTTTCCCTCTACTCCACTCTGCTTTAAGGCACTTCACATTTGTAGTGCAGTCATGTTTTCATTCTCCTGGTTGACATACTATCAAAGTCCTCGTTGTGCTTATGTTTTCTGTGGCATTTAGTTGGCAGGTGGTGATTTTTTAAAAAAAAAAAATGGTTTAGGACAATTCATCCATTGTGTAAGTACACTTGTCTCCTATAATTTTGTTTCTACGCCCCTCCCACGCTGTGACCACCTTTTAACATCTCAATGACTCGTATGCTTTCTGTTTTACAATGCTCACAAAAACCATTTAGAAAAACCACAGTTGTCTTGTACTATAGTACTCACACTTAATAGAAGATTTCCAGCAGCGTAACATGATGCTGTCAGGCCTTTACTGTGGAGGACTGGCTCAGCCCCATCCAGCAGCGTAGGCTTATATGCCAGTGCCATTCAAATTACCATTATAGACAAAAACAGGAGTGTGCATCCCTGTGCTTACCCAATGTCAGGCAGTCATTATGAAGCACCGTTGTTCAATGAAAAAAATACAATAAGAAAATTAGTCCAATTTGCCAGTGCATTTGTTCAATCATTAGCTTGTTTGGCTTGCCTTTTAATGCTGCCGAGTGTCGACCTGGCTATTACATTAATAGAGGAGAGGGCCATTTAAAAGTAAAATGGACTAGGAGTGCAAAAACCTATGAGGAATGCTGTTCTTTGTATAATAATAGTTATTTCCTCTTTTTTCCCATAAATGAAAACAAGGTGGTGGGAAGCTAAAGGTTAGAGCACCAGAGGGTCAAATCCCTGAATATCTATGAACATGTGGGTGAATAAGAAGTGCTCTCCTCTCCCTCAGCAGTGACTAAAGGTGTTGTTGAGCAAGAATGGGCAGCAGGGCAGCACAGCACAAAGAGAGCCCACTGAATATGTATCAGTTACATGGTTGCTTCTGTATAGCTGCCCTTTTGTTCTGCCTTTCCTAAAGAGGGGACCATGAGACTGTGGAACGCCTCCATGGAGTCATGTGGGGGATGAAATGATTTGTTATTTGACCAAAGTAAAATCTATTTTCATTCATTATTTAAGGCATTCAAGGAACATTGGCATAACCTGGTTGCAGCCTGTGGTTGGGCCCTTTTTTCACAATCTGTGACATTTATAAAGAAAGCAATTGAACAAGTAATAAAAAAATTAGTCGCAGCCTTGGCTGCATATATATTATAAAGTTTTATCTCCATTTATGTTTCATATTGCATCAAAATTGTAACACACCTATTTTAAAGTCTAATGACCTGCAAATTGCTAATTCAATTTTATATTTCTGAATATTTGCACATTTGTCATATTATGGCGTATAATAATATTGTGCACATGTAATGATGCTTTTTTTTATTTTAGTCATGATGTTCATGCAAATGTGTTCTCAGGAAGTTTTAATGCCATCTTATTATTGGTGCTGCATTGCTGTTAGTAATACAAGATGAAACAGAAGCGCTACTTCTGTTTAGAACCTCAAACGAGTGCTCTGCTCAGGAAAACCGAAAAGCGCCGCCGTGAAAGGTGAAAACAGCAGCAGTGATCTTTCGGGTGATGTTGTTTTACAGTCTTTAGACTGATGATGATTTTTATGGTGTGCCTTCTTCCTCACTGTTATTTGGTCATTCTAAATACAGTCTTGTGTGCAGCATGGCATTGCAAGTACCATAATTTCACTACAGTCCCCCCCCCCCTCCAGAAGCAGGAAGAATCATTGAATTTCAGTGAAATAAAGGTCAGTACAATTGTTTGTCTCAGCTAAAAGTACTTTATTCATTGAACTAGTTTTTCAGCTAGTATTTTACCGCTTTGTAATCTTCACCCCACCTGCAGCGGCTCTCTGCCGCACAGTTTGAGAACTAGTGCACATCAGCATGCATATGAAGTGGAGGCTTTACCATCTTGTTGTGTTATCAAATGTAGCCATTGTTTGTCGCTTTCAAAGATTTCATGGAAGAATCATGGAAAATGCACCCCCAACCCCCCACCCCATTTGTCTCCTCTTAAGGTCTTATTGAAATTTTGTTTTTATTTTATCTTCTGCTGACTGCAAAAGTTCTTTTTTGGATTGAAAGCCCTTACTGAAACCATTTTTTCTGTACAAAGCCCAACCGCACGCCACAAAATTGGATTGTAGAAGCAGTAATTCCTTTGAAGTGTAAAGACTTTACAGATCAGTTGTGACTTGTTGCCTCGATAGATGCGGGAGGCAGCGCGTGTTCAGGATGGCATAGCTGAAATGCAGCTGTCATTCTGTGTAATGTGGTTGAATCATGTATTTCAATTGTTCCCATAAAAAAAATCTGATATCATGGTACAGCTTCCCGAAACACTTAGTGCTGTTATATTCTTGCTGAGTTTGAAATCATGTGTGCTCGGTGTGCAGATTAAAGGTGCTTGTGGGTATTGTTAAAATGGCTGTAATGATATATGTGCTTTATCGTGTTTGGAAGATAAGAGCCTGGCTGCAGTGAAATGTTGCTCCTGACCTATTTGGACACCATAATAATGTCCCAGTAGAGCTGAGAGCACAGTTAAAATGACTTAACTCTGTGAGACGCCTGGATGTTATAGTGTCCTATAGTAGGACAGCATATTATTAAGTTTTTAATTAAGAAGTGAGCCTTGTGATATTTAACTCGTGCCTCGTGACAACTAATTTAGTCTTCTCTAAAATGTGTTAAATTTTATTGTAATATATGCCTGAATTTTTAAAGACTGATGGGTAGGTCTATATTTAAAACAATGCTGTTTGATGCAATGCAGCACCTTGCATTATATAACTTTAAGAACAGCATTGCTACACTATTCCTTTAAAAAGAAATCTGTGTCACGTCATCCTTTATCTCAGCAAAGGTGCCAGCACAAGCAAGACTTGATATATTTCAAATAATCACCTGCTGTCCACTTCAGTTTAGCTATGGTCAGCCATGCAGCGGTACCCAAGTTTGTTGTCACTGTAAATTCACTCTCCCTGAAGCATCTTTGGCATCATCACTTGCACGCACGTTTATACCTCTCCATCCTTTTCACACCCCTGCATCTTTCCCTTCTGTCTCCTTCGGAAAGCCTTTGGTTTGCGCTTATTCCTCATTACCAGTGCAGCTCTTTGTTCATGCCTGTTATATCACCCATGTTCTTGAAATTTTGACTGGGAAGAAACTAAACATCAACCTCCTAGTGTTTTTCTGGGTCAAGTGCAAAATGAAATACAGTAGGACTAGTCAGGGATGCACCAGTGCTGGTTTCTATGGTAACTGCAGGGCTGTATTTAGTGCAGTTGTTTCACTGCGCCCGGCTCTCTGTTTTCAACCAGGCGAGGAGGGAAGAGTGAGGACCGTTCCCAAAGGGGCTGAGCAGAAAGTGGGCCAACATCTCCCATCACCGTCAAGCAAAATCTCTCAGCTTGAGGAGGGTTCTTGTCATAAATTCTTCACCTTTTTTTTTTTTTCTTCCACAAAGAGATGATGCACAGAGAAGCAGAAACTTGCAACAGTCAGAGATGTAAGAGGCATCACTTATCTGGTGACACAGCCTTCTGACCTTTCAAGTCAGCATCTTTCGTCAGTGTACTGTTGGGGGGGTAAAAGAATGACTGGAAATGTTTTGTTATCATGTGCGCAAATTAACGACTACCTCTGCTGTGGTTTACACAAATATTGACAATGACAATGATGGAAAATCTGATCGTAAACACAACGGCTGTGTGCCGCTAAAGGCTCTTCTTCCATTTAGCAGTAATAATAGGCGTAAATGTAAGAAAAAATTTTTGTTTAGGATTTTTGTTAAATTTCCACAATTCTGAGGTAACACTTTATATTAACCAGTGCTTCCAAGTTTTAAATGAACTCCATAAACTTTAACAAATACTTATTTTACTCTTAGGATGCAATGAAATGATGGAAATATTTACTAATCATTAATGATGTTCTATGTATTATCATAGCTTATAAGAGATTAGCCTGGCACGTGTAAAATTTTATGTATGCATTGTATAAATTTTAATGACTACCAAATGTTGTTATGCTTTGTGATGAAGGTTTTATTACTGATCCTGAGCCCATGCTCAAACTCAGGGTGCTAAATACGACCATTTAGTTGAAGTCCCTGCTGCGAAAGAGCTTCATTGTTCACCTCACTGTTGTTCGCAGTAAAAATTTTAAACTTTATTAGCTATTAGTGATACATAATCACAATTTATGTAGAGACGCTCTTACGTGTATCTTAAGGTGTTTCCAGTATTTATGCAGTTTTGTATGAGTGGGTTTCCATTTCCTTTCTCTAATGCATGTGTGCGTTATGGCCCTGACACGAGTTTCACCCTTTCTTCTGCTCAACAGATCAACAGTTGAAGTGTGTAAGCATTATTCATCTCAGCATTTAACAATATAAAAATATCCCTCATAACTTAAATAAACTGCCATAGGTGTGGTAGCTATTTTCTTATTGTTTTTGGATTATAAGATGCTTGCAAACCAGAAGCAAAGGCTATGAGACCACAAACTTCATCGATTTAGTAATGGCTGTTTTTTTTTTTTAAGTTGTTCTGACAAATTATTTTCACCAAACATGACCTCATGTGCTATTCAACCTACCGCCTAATTAACTGCAATTCTTTTATAGGTATTTATAAGAAAATCAATGAAAACATTTATTTTGAACATGCCTCTCACACTGAATTGCACTAATTTGTCGATGCAGAAGAGACTTTTTAAATACATGTGATTACTGAGCATTTTTCCACACACACACACACTGCCTTTTTTTTTTTTTAAAATTGATTAATCACAATAAAAACACACTGAGAGTTGTGTTTCCAAGCAATTAGGTCGCATTCAAATGATTTAGTCCCACATGAATGATGTACAGCGCATCTGGCCAGATGCATCACATTTTCCCACCAGAAGCCACTGGCATGAAGACGCCAGTTTCCGTTTAATATTATATAGACCTGCTGCTCATGAGAAACGTGTCAAAACACAATGGTGCATTTCGGCGCCTGGTGTCTGCGAGATGTGAGCAAAGCTGCAGAGAAAGTTCAAAGTGGGAGCACGCTGGGATGCAGTATTTAAATTAGGCTGGAATGAATGTCTAACTAGTGAAAGTCTACACCTGTTTGTAGTCTCACACAGTTTCTCACACTTTCTGTGTAGCACCTATTTTCAGATCCTACAAGACCCTACAGGCGGCTATCATAGGCACACGGGTGTTGACTATTTCAACACAGAATCAAAAATTAAGCGCTGAATAAACTGCTCACAGCATTGCTACATTTTATTTTTGACACAAGTTCTCACCCGTATGTTGGGAAATACCTGAGTTATTTACTACCTTTTCTTGTAAAAATATTGGAACATGCTGATATTTATTCTGTTCTTTAATTAGAGCAGCAAATGATTTAGCTCAATTAATTGTTGACTTAAGGTTTATGTCTCATGAATGCGTTAAACAAGTATGATACCAAAAATGTGAAATTTTGTATGAATAACACTGAATGAAGGTATGAAGATGAGGAAATAATCTGTTGTACATGCATAGGGACAAACTTTTAATGGACAGGAAATATTCCAGACACCCTTGTGCATTGGAAAAAAACAACAATCCAATTTTTTTTTATTTCATCTGGCTCGCAGTAAACATAAACTGAAAGTTTTGTGACTTTATGAGAGAAGTAAACTGTCAGTGCCTCAGAGGGCCACGTCAAAGATGATGCTGTGAGCACAGCATGTGTTGCATATAAAAATATATTCACCCCTTTGACTTTTTGTTCTGATTTTCTTTTCTTTTTTTCTTTTGCTTCACTTGATTTTCCAAAAGCTGCTAATCAGGATTTTCTGTCAAAGACCAAACACAAAGTACAGTAAGCTTAAAAAGGAAAAAAAAAGGAAAGTGCTGAATTCTGTGCTGTTGTCTTAGAGAGGAAGCCTTTCTCAGAAGTAAAGATGGGCAAAGGTTTACCAATTTGCAAAAAAAAAAAAAAAAACTATCCACAAATTGGGAAAAAAATTCAGAATGTTCCTCAACATGAAATTGCAAAGACTTTGAAAATCTCATCAAAAGTAGCCATCCATTCTCTTATCCTTTTCAGGGTCGGAGGGGCTGGAGCCTATCCCAGCTACCATAGGGCGAGAGACAGGGTACACCCTGTACAGGTCGCCAGCCTGTTGCAGGGCTAACACAGAGACACAGACAACCATTCACACTAACAATTTAGAATCACCAATTAGCCTAACCCCACTAACTGGACTGTGGGGGGTAAACTGGAGAAAACCCATGCAAACACCACACAGAAAGGCCTGGGCCAAGGCGAATTCGAACCCAGGACCATCTCACTGTGAGGCAATAGTGCTAACCACCGTGCTGCTATCTAAAGTACACATCAGTAAAACTTGTGCACAAGGGACAAGGCTGAAAATCAATATTGGCTGTCCATGGTCTTTGGGCCCTCAGGCATGATTCTGTCATGGAAATCATTGCATGGGCTCAGGAACACAGTCGTCTGTGAACACCAGCGCCATCCACAAATCCAGGTTAAAGCTCTATCGAAGAAGAAGCCATAGGTAAACAAGATTAAGAAATGCCACCATCTTCGCGCGGTCAGAGCCCTCTTAAAAGGACTGAGGAAAAGTGAAAAACTGTTCTGCCGGCTGACAAATCGAAGTTTGAAATTCTTTTTGGAAAACATGGATGCTGCGTCTAAAGAGTAGCGGGATTATCTTGTTAGGGGTGTGCATTAGTGCCCATGGAATCAGTCTATTTTTCTTAAAAAATTCTCAAACATTTTAAATGTTTTCTGTGTTCTGTTGTGAATAAAATATGGGTTTATGAGATTTTCAAATCATTGCATTCTGTTTTTACATTTTGCACCGCATCGCAGCTTATTGGTCTGATGGTATAAAAACTTCATTTATATCCACTGATCCACAGTTCAGTATGGCTGAATTTCTATATTCATCCATTCCTGTGCTATGTCATTTTGTCACACAAATACCATTGCCATTGGCATTGTTTCTCTCCGTTTGCTGCAGTAAGCTAATTTTCATTCATAAGCTACCATTGTCACCAGTCTAACATTTCCTGCATTTGATTCACAATAAATTTGTTAGAAAACAGTGGGAAGCCTTTATTGTGAAGCCACTTCAGAACAGTGCCAGCGAGCTTTGCTGAAGTTGTGTTGTGACTATTGGATCTCTTGAGAAAACAGTGGATTAGAGGACAACAAGGATGAATGTTATTTTAAGACCTATGAAAACCCAAAAAGCAGCTATGCAGGAGTTTAATTTTAGTTTACTGTGTGCAAGTGAAGTGGTGAGCCTTTCCCGAACCTCAAAACTGTGCAAATATATACCTTCACATATACAGTGGGCACCTCTGCTTACTGCACATTGTATGACCCATATCTGCAGAACTGGAGGTGAGTTTTTATATGCATCTGTGCATATTCCCGACATTTTTCCAGTGTGACAGACAGTATATTGTAAATAATGTTCAAACATCAAATCTATACCTATAAGGACAAAGTATGAAAAATTAAAACAAATGCTAAGTTCATCAAAATATTTATGTATGTCTTATTCATTTTGTCTTCTGTTAGTGTGCCTCAACTACATTTTAGACAACCCCTTCAAATCAAATCACAGATACTGCCATCAACACAGACAGCTGCACGGCTGAAAAACAAATGATTCTGTTGCAGATGTCATCTCGCGCTGATGCATAGCTTGGGGGGCGGTCATTTAGCAGTCTCTACAATTTCAGCATTCATATGACATTCATTTAATACTACAGGCGGCAGTTCGAGATTAAAAATGTGCCCCTGCGTCCAAGATTCTGTCACAGCAAGCGTTTTCCATATTGTGGAATTCAATGTTTCGAGATGCACAGACGTTAGTCTAGACTTTTTTTTAAACTGATGAATGTTCTGTATGCATTCTGCCTTCTGTGTTACTATTTTTATGCTCAGATCTTTTTGATCATTATAAATCCTTTTCAGCTGTTTTTGTGCATGCACAGCGGTAGGATTTAACGAAAGACATTTAGGTGCTTCGGGTGAGTACCTGAATTTGTATATTGTATAATTCAATTTTAGCTCCGATACTTTAAACTGACAGCTTTAGTTTCCATTTACTCTGCATCGCAAAGTACGTGGCTTTATCCTCTGGTTTTGAATGTATGCACTGAGGGGCACATTTGTCCGTTAAATTTTTCATACAGGCCAACATATTTCTTTTAAAAAGTGTTCATGAGTTTTAGATAAAGCGCAGATATTCCTGGAGATAATGTGTCCTGTTTGATTTATAATGAGCGCATTTGTAGAGGAGTAATCTGCTTTTCAGACGCTCGGGGCCGAGGGGAAAGCTGTATTACTGCGAATACAACCACCTCCAGACTACAGAGCTGTCATTAATCAGGCCCTTAGCTGACAGTCCAATGCCTTCTGTTACGTTCCCTTCAGATCCCGTTGTTGGATATTTATGTCGATTGTCTGCACTCGCTCTTCCCCTGTCCTCTCCCTTCCTCTTCCTCCTTGTCATTAATTAAAAGCATGTAGCAAATTTCAACTCACAGCTCTCTTAAAAATATGCAGAGTAATTTTCCCATCGGCTCGTCTCTTTTTGTTCAGGAAACTGTCTTCCTCGGCCAGTGACGAGCGCCAGCGTGCCACAACACACTCCAGTTCTTTCAGTTTGACTTAACATGACTACTTCATCAGCATATAACTTGCATCTATTTAGTGAGGGGTTAAAAGGGGCTAATTTCCCCTTGTTATGATTCTTGTTTAAGTTGTATTCAACAGACATAGTCATCACTGTATCCTCTAAGCTTAGGGAAAGTGTGATTTACTATGCTGTGCTGAGCGGTATCTGTCTCTGACAGCATGTAGTGTTAAACAAGGGTTGACAGAATAACACTTACTCAAGAAATTGGGTAAGTGGCCACTGCTGAATTATACAGATTAGTCCTACATGTAACTGTTTTGCTATAGAAGAGAATTGAAATTTTGGTGTAGGAGCTATAGCAAAGACCAGACACACTGTACTATGTACTTAACACTAACTGGAGTGACTCTTGGAATAAAAATCATACATCTTTTTATGTTTCGGCAAACAGAATACTCTACTCACCTCTCCTGAAAATGCAGACTGCTTTCATAAGACAACTGAAAAGAGCTCCCTGTCAGAAGAGTGCTCCATTAGTGATACACCCACACTGCTCTTTTCTCAGACATACAAGGTGTATCATTTATGGATTCTGCTATTGTTTGCATATGCAGCAGCTCCTGCGGAATCTGCTGCAGAAATTGTTAAAGATGGGGATTGTTTGATTTCCCGTCATACGGCGTGTTTTTTTTTTTTTTTTTTAACACTGCTGTTGGAGTGTGGCAGAGAATCTTGATTTCATGGCAGACAGATGCCAACTTTCATCCTTTTTTTAGTTCTTGTCACAGAGGCCCTGTGTTAACTGAGAACATATATTAAAAGGGAGCCTGAAAGTCAACACCGTGGGGATTTGACAAGTAGATTATCCAAGCCACATATACGCCTTTTGATCAGCCCGGTGGACTTGTACAAGATTGACATTTTCCTATACTCACCTAATGAGGGATACTTATTTTAATAGGTATCCACATTTTAAGCTACATTCTACAGAGAAGCTGAGTTGAAAGAGTTAGGCATTTATCCAGCATATGTAGGTGCACCATTGTTGTGGGAGGGGATGTGTGCCCTCAGGGTGAGCATTAAAGTCATCAAAGAAAACACACAATATACTCAAAGCTGGCCATTCTCCAGAAGTTTGGAGGGCATTGTGTGAAAATATGTTTATAGTCTGGTGAAACTGCCTGGATTTCAAGGAAATGGTTAAGATTTATTAAGTATTGAGTCCATTCAAACTACAGAGTCATTTATCAGGCATGAAAACTTACCGCAGCAGCAGCAGCAGCAGCAGCAGCAGCTCGACTGTGGAGTAAATAAAACACCAAAATTCAGTCAGTATGCTGTTCAGGTCATCTCATGGGTCAGACGGCAGTATGTTTTCAGAGCTTAGGCTTTTCCTACTCATCCGACTTCACTCTCATACACTCTCTTTAGTGTGTGATGTGGGTTTTCCAGTTTTAAGGTGAATTTTCTCCTCAAGATACTCTAGAGATAGTTAAAACAACTGTAGTTACCATCATTTAAAATACATTTAAAATTAACTTGAGCTGATTTCTAGAATGGGATCTAGGCTAAGCTGCAAGTCTCACTGACAAATTCAGTGAATTATGCAACCATGCATGAAATACTAGATTAAATATTTGACTATGGAATAAATTCCATCCATCTAGCCATCCATTTTCTGCTGCTTCTCCAGGTTTGGGTCATGGGGTGCAGTCTAAGCAGAGATGCTCAGACCTTCCTCTCCCCAGCCACCTCTTCCAGCTCATCATGAACCAAGAGACATAATGTCTCCAGTGTGCCCTGTGTCTGCCGTGGGGCCGCATCCTAATAGGACAACCCTGGAAGGCTAGGAAGCATCCAGCAGTGATCTTTGCTGTGACGAGCTTTGCATTGCTTTTGCAATCCATGGAGCTGCCCTTGTCGGTGCCCACCACTTGCAGGAGGGCTCATAGTACTTTGGGGATTTGGTGGCAGTCAGGGGCAGAGGTCCTGGTGGTCCGACCTGCGGTTGACAGATTCAACAAAGGGCTGAAAACATTCCTTAAAGATTTTGGTCCACATTGGCATGATAGCATCACAATTGCTGCATATTTGTTGGCTGCACATCCATGATGTGACTCTCCTGTTTCACCACATCCCAAAGGTGCTCTATTAGATTGAGGTCTGGGGACCGTCGATGGCATTTTAGTACACTGAACTCATTGTCATGATCAAGAAACTAATTTGAGATGATTTGACCTTTGTAACATGATGCATTATCCTGCTGGAAGCAGCCATCAGAAGTATTTAAACAATGCACAATTGGTGCTAATGGGCACAAGTGCCAAGAAGGTTTACAGACCTTTCTTTGTAAACCTTGGAGAAAACTCCCAGCAGATCAGCAGTTTCTGAAATACCCAGATCACCCCGTCTGGCTCCAAAAACCATTCCACGTTCAAAGTCACTTTTGTCGAGTGATGCTCAGTTTGCACTTCAGAAGGTTGTCTTGACCATGTCTACGTGCCTAAATGTGTTTTAATTGTTGCCATGTGATTGGGTGATTAGATATTTGTCTTAAAAAGAATGGATCCTAATGAAGTGGCTGGTGAGTGTATACTGTAATGGTATGTTTAGTTTATTTGTACAATAAAGCACTCAGTGGTTCTTTGAAAACTTTCAGTCAGTGAGGTATTTTCTGGTGTCTGACTGTGATTTTGAGTGCCTGCTGCAGCATTCTTGTATGTAAAAAAAAAAAAAAAAAGTGTTGCTGTTCTTTAAAATACACCCTCACCGTCGTTTACAGCGGCAGTGTATTTTCCAGAGCACACTTGTTTGTTAGCACAACAGTGACTAGCAGGTAGGTTGGTAATTATCTGACACAAGCTTTTCATTTATTTAAAGTTAGCTTAGAATGTTTCCCTAGTTGTTTTCACAGATATGTATCCAGGCTTATTTAAAGTTTACCTTAGATCTCATTTTTAGACTTGGCATTATTAGGAGGCAGCTCACTGCGTTGTAATAAAAAAGAAATTCATAAGAAAATCTGTAGAAAGACATTGCCAGGATCCTTTGGAATATGACTTTGAGTGGAATAAATTTTACAGTGTTAATAATAGATTAGCAACACACAGTCAGAAAAACATTTCAGAATCCTTGGCTCTGTTTGCATGTTTCTAGATATCATACCTGCATTGTAAGCTCTAAATTAATTCCTGCTCAGCATGTCAAAGTTTGAAGTGATTTGACAACTTATGTCTTTCAGTATGAAACACACTTTGCCTCCTTGCAGGCAGATTTTGTTGTCTGTGAGGAGGGAGGATTCCATTATTAATTTTCACTGGAAAAATTCCTCAGACATTTTCTACTTTGATGCACTCCTGCAGCATCATCCCCATGCCCTGCAGGTACAAAGACCGATTTTTTTTTTTCACAGAAAATTATTATAACACATTTTGGCTGAATTCTCATATATTGTGTGTACATTTTTATCTGATTATAAACTGTAAAGCAACGAGCAGTCACGGTTAGGTTTATTCAATCTATATTTCATCTAGTAGGAGAAACTCTCCAGTATGAGAACTTGTGAACATGTGAACAAATACAGGCATGATCTTAATTTAAAATTTTTTATAGTACTGATTACAGTGAGCATTTAGGGGCTGTAGTCTCAGGGGTTGTTTATATAATTAGCTGGTTTATATGCTGTCCTCCAACCAAATTCTCCCTTGTCTGACTATTGCTGATGTTACTTAATAAAGAGAAAGGCGCAACATTTACTACCAGGATTAATTCATGTTTTCTGGCAGCAGGAAGACTTGGGAAGAATTTAAAAAATATCCCCATGTTTCACAACTTTGGACTCATCAAATCGAATGAGGACTGCAAGGTAATGTTTAGATTCCAAAAACATTTACTCAGATTTAAAATCTGCTTTGGATTTCATTTAAAACTAATTAACAACCAGGAAAGGCATCATTGGTGTAGCTGTTTTTTGTTTTTTTGTTTTTTCCAAATGGATGGCCAAAAACTCTGTAAATGGAAAGCCAACTGTTTTTGCCAACATTTGTGTTTGAGTCTTTCAGTGTGAGCAGATCAGAACTGTCATTGCTGGCACTGGAACTGGTTCATTACCTCCACCAAGGAGGTTATGTTTTTCGGTAGTGTTTGCATGTGTGGGTGTCATTCTGAAAAAGTTTTGAATAAATTCAGATAAAACTTTGTAGGGGTTTAGAGTGGGGTCATGTAACAATCCATTAAAATTTGGCTTACATCCACCAAGGTCTTCAAGGTCAACTTAATGATTTATTGGTTGAAAATTGACAAAAAGCCTTAAAACGTAGAAACTACAATTCTTACATGTGTGGTGTGTATTGTCAACATATAGAAATTACTGTATAAAGATTTAAAAAATGTCACATTTGACCTCTCCTTCATGGTCAATAGATTGCTCTGAAGGTCAAAGTGATTATAATGCTATATAGAGCTATTTAAAACTGCCTCTTACTGCCATTGTTTGTATTGACAACATGTAGGCACATAGGGAATAATATATAGGGATTCTAAAAATCACTTTACTTTGGACCTCTGACCTCTTCTTCAAGGTCAAATAAGGTCAAACTTTCACAAATGTCCAGACTGTACTCTGTCTCTCGCTCTATGGTAGCTGGGATAGGCTCCAGAGAACTGCACCCCACCATGGCTGGAGACGGAGCAGTACTGGAAGAGCATATGGGAGAAGGATTCAACACACAACACCAATGCTCAGTGGTGAGTGGATCTAAGAGCAGACCACAGTGACCTCCCTGATCAGGCTTCAGTAACCTTCACAGTAGCAGACATCCAGGAAAGAAAGAGAGGGTCACGTATAAAGAGTTGGACAGCACCAGGCCCGGACATGATACACACCTACCGCCTGAAGAAGTACTGCACTCCATGAGTACCTGGCAGCACAAATGGACCAGCTGCTAAAGACTAAGACACACCCGGAATGGCTCACTGAAGGCAGGGCAGTCCTGATCCCTAAGGATCCCCAGATGGGACAGTTCTGTCCAACTGCCAGTCAATAACCTGCCTCAGCACAACATGGATACTTCTGTCAGGCATCATAGCAGCTAAGATGAGCAGGCACATGGCTCAATACGTGAACGGGGCCTAGAAAGGAATTGGCAGAGATACCAGGGTAGCAAAACACCAGCTACTGGTAGATCCAACAGTCACTCGAGACTGTAAGCCCAAACTGACCAACCTGAGCACCGCCTGGATTGATTACAAGAAACCCTATGACTCGATACCTCACACATGGATCCTGGAATGCCTAGAACTGTACAAGATCAACAGAACCCTAAGAGCATTCATCAGGACCTCATTGGGGATGTGGAGAACAACACTAGAGGACAACTTCAAGCCAATTGCACAAGTTACCATCAAGTGTGGGATTTACCAAGGAGATGTGCTGTCCCCACTGCTGTTCGGCATAGGCCTAAACCCCTCTCAGCCAGATGATTAACAAGACTACGGCTACAGATACCAACTATGGAGTGGAGCAAACATCAGCCACCTCCTCTACATGATGACATCAAGTTTATGCCAGGAGTGAACATCGATTCACTGATCTACATCACTAAGATCTACAGCAATGACATCGTAGTGCCATTTGGACTGGAGAAATGTAGTTGGATATTAACAAAGAAAGGGGACGGTAGTCAGAACTGAGGGGATTGCACTACAATAAGGGAACATTGCAGACATTGAAGACAGCTACAAGGACCCTGGAATCCTACAGGCAAATGGGAACCATACTGCCAAGTACCTGAGGATAGTAAAGCAAGTCCTAAAGAGTAAGCTGAATGGGAAGAACAAGATCTGGGCAATCAACACCTTTACCCTGCCTGTTGTCAGATACCCTGCTGACCAAAGGAGGAGATAGAAGCCACTGACATCAAGATAAGAAAGCTCCTTACTATGCATGGAAGGTTCCGCCCCAGATCCAGCACCCTGAGACTATGCTGAGCGGAAGGAAGGAGGCCAAGGACTAGTGAGTGTCAGAACCACTATCCTGGATCAAACAACAAAGATCCATGAATACAGCAGGAAGATGGCCACAAAGGATCATGTGCTTAGTAAATAGCTCAGACAGCAGAAACCCGGGAAAGAAGAGGAGAAAGGAACCATCAGGAACAGGAACCATCTATCATTTTTTTTTACATCTATAATTTTTACATCTATAATACAGTATGAAAAAAAAATTCTTTATCAATTAATGACTATGAAGATGATGCTCTCTTTTCTTTTCTTTTCTTTTCTTTTCTTTTCTTTTCTTTTCTTTTCTTTTCTCAGTATTTTTAGTGTCACTAATGAAGCCGTAATGAGAGCAAATCCAACCTGTATTCTGTAAACAAACAAACAAGCAGAAAATACAGTTTAACATTTGTATTCTTGTACAAATACACTGGAACTTAAAAAGTAATCCTAGGCTTTTTGTATCTTAATGTCTTAGTATTTTGTGTAGGCTAGCGTTTGGAAAATCTGTACTTTTGCTTTTTGAACAACAAGGCTATACATAAATATAGTTCTTTGCTGCAGTATTGCAACCATGTCTAAGATTTTCAAGACAGTAAGTCCACACGTTTGTGATGACAGTAAATGTTAGAGATCAGCTGAGATCTGAAATACATAATTATTATAACTCTAATGCACAGGTCAGGCAGGTAATGCCCTTTCAGGCATTACTTACTTGCTTTCATATGCTGTAGCGGGGACTGACTAATTGAGCGTGTAAAGGGCCAGATTGCTGTTTCTGCATGTTTTAGCCAATTTACTATAAATCACATCTACTTGGCATTACTGTCAAACAAGCTATGTGCTTTTCCATCTTTTCCAGTAGCATTTTTTTCTTAGTTAAACCAACTTTTTACACAGCCGTGCTTGTAAGCAACGAAAATCATATTCATATCATATTTCATTATTCGCAGTCATTGGATTATTTCATTGTTAATTTTGCCTTGCGGTGACTGTTACCTCGAGGCGACTGTTGTTGTGAGTTGGCACTTTATAAATAAAATTTAATTCAGTTCAATTAATTCAAATAAATGAGTGGTTTAGTCAGAGTACAATGCTTGTGTCGTGCTTTATGTTGGGACGATCCAAGGCTTGGGAGATGTCTGATCTTCATTTAGATGCAAAGAACTATTAGCTTATTATTACCCTTTAATTTTTCCTCTTTGAAGTTAGATCTTATAGTAGATTTTGTAAAGGAACTACCAATTCTTGAATGCACTACCAGCACCAAGATACACTATATGGACAAAAGCATTTGACCACACTTCTTAATCTTTGAATTCATGTGTTTTTGTTTTGGGTTTTTTTTTTCAGTTCCATCAGGCACAGGTATATAAAATCAAGCACCTTGCCATGTAATCTAACTTTATAGACACTTGTGAAAGAATGGCTCATTCTAAAGATGTCACTAAATTTGAGTGTGGTACATAACAGGATGCCACTGTTGGAAAAGTCAAAAAAATAATAATTTCCTTCTAGATATTCCATAGTTACCTTTAGGTGGTGGTAGGAACCACAGCATCTCAGCCACAAAGTGGCAAACTCCATAAAGTTACAGAGTGGAGTTACTGAGTGGTGAGGTGCACAGTGTGTGAAAGTCACTAAATCTCTGCTGACTTAATAACTGCAGAGATCCAAACTTCCTCTGGCATTAACATCAGCAAAAAAACTTCATGGCATGGGTTTCCATGGCCGAGCAGCTCCTGTAGATGTAATTTATAGGCGGTCCAGTACTTTTGTCCATAGAGTTTCAATTTAGTATTTATGAAGTAAAACACAGCAGCACACAGATGGGTGTTCTTCTGGACGAGTTGAATTCTAGAACTAAAAATGATCGTTTTACTGTGACCACTGATGCTCATTACTCAGCAGGACGAGGTGCAATCTAATGTGTCAGTTTTTCCTTCATAACACATTTGCACATGTGTAGGAAGTTTCTTTAAGGTCCTGTCCTTGGAAAATTCAGGAATTTTCTAATTCTTGAATTAGAAAATGTTCTCCAGAGTGCACACAAATTAACAATAAATAATAATAATAATAATAATAATAATAATAATCATGTTTGAAATGGCACGAGAATCGCTTGTTAGCATTGATAATACTGATAATATGAAGATATAACTGTTCTTGACTTTTCCCATGAGCAGCAAGGAACACTGTCTGGGTAGCAGCGAGGCACTCTTTACTTGACTGCAGGTGCATGTTTTCTTCCCATGATGCACTGAGCATTTTATCTTCAGTCATCGCTTTTCACTCTCCGTGTGTTTATTCATCACTGCTGTATTTAATCATTAATAATTATTAAACTCTGGCTCTTTTTCCCCATAGTGTGTCTTTCGTCCCATCTCTGTTCCCTTCTCTTATCACTCATCCCCAACCAGTCATGGCAGAAGGCTGCCCCTCCCTAAACCTGGTTCTGTCAGAGGTTGTTTCCTGTTAGAAGGGAGTTTTTCTTCCCCACAGTCTCCAAGTGCTTGGTCATAGGGGATCATGTGATCGTTGGTGCTTCTTTCTTATGTTGGAGCGCCGTAGCCTTACAATATAAACCACCTTGAGGCGACTGTTGTTGTGAATTGCCAATATATTAATAAAACTGAATTTAATGGAATTTTTCTTTAGGATTAAGTCAGTGAATAGAGGAGCTTGCTCTTTCTCCTCCATTGAAAGTGAAATGGCTGAGAACATTGACCTGAAGTAAGTCACTTACAAAAACTGGAAAATAATGTTTGAAATGTGTGATTCCTGATTCTTAACAGCTAACTCTCCTTGTATGATACATATTTTTACCTTAAACCATTTCTGATACATGTATTCCTAAAAGGAAAAACCCCCAAAAGGAATGGAGCTGTATGAAACTTGTAAAAAGTATTCTTCCTACACATGTACAAATGTATTATGAAGGAAAAGACTGACACATTAGATTACGCCTGGTCCTGCTGAGCAATGAGCATCAGTGGTCACAATAGAACAATTATTGTTAGTACCTGAATTCAACTCGTCCAGAAGAACACCCATCTGTGTGCAGCTGTGTTTTACTTCATAAATACTAAATTGAAACTGAAAATAAGTTATTATCACTCAACGATGATTTATTCATGCAGATAGTGTGGAATGACTACTTTAGAGCTCACTAACTAGCAGTTCTGTGCAGTACATTTGAAATTGGACAGGATGAGACTGGAACCTTCCCAGAACAATGCTTCTTTCAGTTCCCACTGTCGCCAAGTGCTCCCACTGTCGCCAAGTGCTTGCTCATAGGGGGTTGTTGTTTTGATTGTCTGGTTTTTCTCTGTATTATTGTAGGGTCTTTACCTAACAATATAAAGCGCCTTGAGGTTTTTTGGGATTTGGCACTATATAAATACAATTTAACTGAACTGAAGTTAACATATGCATTCACCAAGTGCTGTATTCAACTTTTACTGACAGTGATAGTTGTATTTTGTTAAAAGCACAAATTGTCCCACATTTCGACATTATTTTAGTTCTAAACAAGCAGAAACAAAGCCAGCATCGTGCACCGTACCACATTTAGAAGGCAATGTATTGATGGTCTTGCTGAACTGTGGATAAGGCCCAGTGACAGGGGTCTTGCTAAACTCCTCCTGTCTGGGTTATCAGTCTCTGACAGCCCAGTGCTCTCTGATGGCTGCTGCCGTCACAGGAGCATGCATCACACACTTGTCAAAGCGCCTCTCCTCCACTCACCCCCTTTCCGCTGAAAGTCAACACCATGGTCTCACCACACATATACTTACGTGCTCACAGGCACCCTCACAAGACTTGCATACACACAAACACAGATGCACACATTTAGCACACATATACAGACACGTTCCCATTATGGTGACAAATCCTGCCTGAGCTGGCTCCCATCTGTGAGT
Source organism: Cichlasoma orientale (assembly GCA_034780415.1). Taxonomy (NCBI): domain Eukaryota; kingdom Metazoa; phylum Chordata; class Actinopteri; order Cichliformes; family Cichlidae; genus Cichlasoma; species Cichlasoma orientale. The sequence goes on along the minus strand of JAVDPK010000972.1, from coordinate 63,280 downwards.
CATGGCGTGGTGTGTTGTACGAGTCAAACTCCCCCGTCATCTGCCTTTCACAGATGGGTGTCCAAGGGCCTTGTCTGGTACCCATGAGTGCAGCACAGTTTAGAATCAGGCCCCCCACCCCCCCGCCCCCACCTCCCCTCCACCTATAGGGCAGGTGTAGCATCTACATGCAGGGACATTTCTACAGCATCAGAAGAAAAAGCACTGACAGGCGGCGCTTTTCAAGTCCAACACAATCAGAGGATCGTGACTCCTTTTCAGTTCTTAGTACAAACGTGTTTTAGTCTAAGAGAAAGAACATCTCTGTGAGGCCACTGCAGTTACCAACTAAATGTCAGTAAACACACAATCACTTTTGGATTAGCTGAACTACTAAAAAAAATCTGTTTTAAGTATTTCTTTAGTAACATTACTGGGAAAAATACTCTTCAGGCACTCTAGACAGAGCAAAGAGACAAATCCTTGTGGGTTCAAACCTAGCCTTTCTATATGAGCACATATTTACATTTGCATTAGGCTATTTATAGCTGTAATAATAAGTTACATACAACAAAATCTAAGCCTCTAATTGCAGGTTGGGTCTAATTATCAGAGGGAAAAAATAGCATTTCATTGCAGCAATAAATCCCCACAAAAACAGATTACCTGGAATTAGATGAGGACTCTCCTCAGCTAAGACTTCTTTGTTCACTGATACAAACAACCAGCACAGCTTCAGATAAATCATTACAGAACATCCAGCATGAAGCTATGAAGCTGATCATTACTGCCAAATGTGTCCCTGGAGGACATAGCAACAGCAACAGGAAGATTGATGAGTTTAATAAATATTTAGTGTAATCCCTGGTTACCGTCTTTTCAATTCGGACGTCTTCTCTTACCAGCTACACCGAACTAATTAAACAAACGATCCCTGCTTTGTGTGTTCATTGTGGTAAGTATCGTAACAACAAACATGCTATGGGCCATTGTCAATCACTCATCAAAGAAGTAAAAATGAGAGGAAGAATGTTAGAGGAGGAGAGATCCAGGCATGATGGAGGGAAACAGCGTTACAGCTTTCATCCAACAGTTATGTAAAATGCCATCTCTCCACTGTCAACATTGTATCTGGTTTGATCCCCTTTCCTGTCTTTTGTTTTTCATGCTTGATTTATTGGTCTATTTTTCTTTAAATCATCTAAATGAAAATTGGACACCAGCAAAATTCAGAGAAGTCTAAACTTGTCATTGAATCTGCTTACCTGCAAAAGGCCCGTAATGGAACACGTTTAACCTGCAGAGGGCGTCCTTCTATGATGGCCTGAACAAAGCGCTTCTATCCTTTAAAAAAAGAGTTAAAAGCTCTTTAAAAAAAAATGTCTTTGATTTTGTGAATTGCAGCTTCGGGGAAATAATGCTGTGGATATAAAGACCACATTCATTGTTGCTTAATCTCTCTCTACCTGGTCAATTTAAAAAAAATGGCTACAGTAGTGGCAAATTAGGTTTAATTAGAGGCTATTTTTATTTTCAACAATTCATCGACTAATTCTTCTGAATCTAAATTAATCTGAAAAGTATTTTTATGAAGTAGAGATTGTTTTGTTAAACATATTTATTACAACGAATAAATTATAATAAAGTTTTTTTTATGGAATTACTTATGAAATTAATCAATGTTAGATCAATCAACTTCTCAGTTATTATATAAAGTGGCGGGAAAATACAAAAAACAACCTCAGAATTTTTCAATAGCTTGTTTTATTACATATTTTAATTTTTGACTGATAAATGGCCTATATGATTATATAATACTGGACAGAGTTGGGATCAGGTATGTTCAGTTTTATTCTATGCTCAGATAAATAACTGATTCACTTTAATTGTGTCAAAAATAAACTGGTTTACTGATTTTTAAATTTGTATTTAAATCCCGTTTGAAAAGCTGGAAACATTTTTTTTCTGTTGACCTCATTAATGAATTATCAAAATTGATGTGGATTAATGTTATGGTTAGAAAATGACTTAACAATGTTTTACCGTTGAATGAATAAATTCATGGATCACGTGTTGTTTTGTTTTTTAAATTACCATTATGTTTCTTTATGATTTTTGTTAGGAAGTGTAATCTGAAAAATCGATTTTGAGCTTAGGTTTGATGGGGTTGCATGCTACAGAAGCCCATCACTGTACACCTCAGTCCTGCAAACCTTCTGTTTACCTGCTACAACCCTGCTTCAAACTATCAGGGGAATCATCCACAGTGGCTCACTACTGCCATCTATAAATCACAAGAGAAACTACATCTGCTGAGTTTATTTTGGCTTCTGTGTGTCACATGAACTGCACAGTTGATGTGAAATATTTGGGGCTTGATTTAAGATACAGACTTAGATGCAATCATATTTAGCTTTATGATACTATTTATTGACTGAGTGTATTTACTTTACTTCTTAACTAACCTCAAAAAGCTGCCCCTTCCCTCCCCACTTTCCTGCTCCCTCCTTCCTTCTATCTTTTCCCAAAATGCATGTTTCCATGTGCTACAACCGTGCTGGAAAACAGAAAAAAAAAAAAAAAAGACCTGAGTCATGAGTGGAGCAACAAATCTGACCCACAAGGAACAACCACAAAACATTCCCTGACTCTGAACAAGGAAAGTGCAGACTTGTTTCTCTTGGCACAGAAGCATCTATTCTTGAGCTAAAGTTCACTTTTCAAAACCATCCAGGCCAGGCGGGCTGCCTTGCATGAAGGCCTAACCTTTCAAAACAGGGATCGGCCCATTCAGGGAGCTATGCTGACCGCTGACTACCAGGCCACCAAAGCAACACGGTCCTGCTTTTCCTCATTCAACAGGTGGTATGCATGAGAAAATGTGGGCATAGAGATTACACTCTCTCTGGCCAAAACCACCAGGATTCTGATCCTGAAAAGCCATTTTAAAACAATAGAAAGCATGGCACCTTAAATACTTGCAAACCGCACACATGCAGCTAATGAGTCCTTTGAGACATAAAACACACACTTCAGTAGGGAATGCGCCAATTTGGTTCCAGGCGAGCCTTGATCCCAGTGAGATACACACACCACTGCAAGCGTGCCGCTGAGGACTGATTGGACGGTGTTAATGTAAACACCAATCAGAGGGTGTGTAAACCTAGCCAGCGGGCTATTATGAAGGCAAGACCGCTCATCATTCACAGACGGGTTTACGAAATGATAGTCGCTATCCTGGGAATGACTGTTTTCCCCCGAAATGTATACATTATACAGATGCAGAATGCATGTTTTACCAAATATTTTTTTATTAAACCTAAAAACAAGCAATGAATTTCTTAATATAACCTACAGGGTTTTAAACTTGACTCATTACGACTTTCCTTAATTTCTCTTGTGTTACAACAGTCGATGCTCATATTAAAGATGGCAAAAGTTTCAAAGAATTAAGTCAGCGTATGCAGAAGGTGCAATGTACAGGAGCTAAAAGCTCAGGCAAAGGATATCCCTTATATGGTCGTCTCAGACGCTGCTCTGTGTGTAAGCAAACAAGCCCCACCCACCTGCTTTAAAAGCTCTTGTTTTTGAGGGGCAGCCAATCAGAAGAAAGTTGGTTTAAAGGCAGTGTGCCCTTAAAAGAAGAAGAGCAAAAACAGTTTCTTTCAGTCCAAAGACGAACTGAGGAGCTGCACCAATACGTAAAAGGATTATTTTAAATTGTGAATTATGCAAAGCTGTTTTAGTTGCTTCCCAAAATAAAAATATGGACTGGGAATGATCATAATAGGTGCCCTTAAAATATATATTTTGCCTTAGAAGCAGTGAAAAATAAAAGTCACGTTCCTGCAAAATGTTAGGTTTTCAAGATCAATGTAAAGAACCTGTTTTACACTTTTGCAACACTACAATGTTGAGGTTATTTATTGGATAATATTTGCTGAGTTGTATAAATCACAGTTTACTGTTATATAAAAAAGAATTCAATCAAAATGTCAATTCTTAAAGAACAGCTGTCTTTGAGATTAGCTGCTGGGTAATAACAACAGGAAGAATATGGATAAGAACAAGTACAATAAGTAGAAGATGACCTATTTAAGGTTAAGCAGCATTAACATTGTGTGTAACAATTTTAACTTTACATGACCTCAAGAGAACACTTTGTTTATAAGCAGTTTATTCGCCATAAAGAGCAGCAAAGTTCTGGAAAATGCTGTTGCAGCCCAGTGAAAAACATGTTTTTCAACAAGATTAACCTCTAATGAATTTTAAACCTCATGACAATGCGTTGTTGACAATCTAATAGGTTTTTAAAGAGAGTTTTATTATCCTCTGATGAATAATTTCAACCCCAAAAAGGAGCCTGATTGCTTCAGTTCATCTAAAAAACAAAAATCACCAAATTTGGAAACGAAGGGCTTTCGCTGCAAAGCTAGCTCTGGCTTTTTTGGAGCAGAATTGGCACGCACTGAGGATAAAATAGATCCTCAACAGTAAAGCGGGCCAATAATGCAGGAAATTGTAGGTCCAAACACTATAACATCCGCTACCCACAAATGCTGCTGGATGATACACAAGAAGTCAAAACAACCACATCACATTACTTGCGAGTTAAACAAATTGCATAACAAGCCCACAGACTGGAGTAAGTAGTGGTATTACTGCCTGAGAGTAAACTGCTGGCAGGCTGCACAATAGACACTTTAGGCCTATAAACGCATCAACACACCGAACAAACAGTGCAGAGCTTTGTGGGGAAACAGGCGTGTTAAATCCTGTGTGTGTCTCTGGTGTGGGAGCCTCTGCAAACCCGGATGGGGGAGAGACCAAAGGGTAACAGGGAGATAGAGTGAGCTGTAAGAAGATAATGGGATGATGGCAATTCTTTCTGAGGAGGAATCCAGATATGGATAATAAAGGATATACAAGGAGGAAGTTTGTCTCCAGAGTGCAATCTGCACTCCTGTCTTCAAACGCCATCAAAAACAAAGTAGTGGAAACCTGCTGCTGTTTCACTTTGCACGCTCTCTCACCTCCCAAAACTCTTTCCATCTTCTCTTCATCCCCCATTCTCCCCGTCATGTCATTTTCCCCTGTCACGAGCGAGGCGTGTTAATAATTCAGCCCGTCTCCCCGTGTGTCTGCTGTGACAGCTGCAGGTGGGAAAACTCGCGCAGAGAGCAACGTTGAGGGGTTTTGTTCATGCCCTTCCTGTGAAGCGCTTCAGTGGGAGAACACAATGGGATCATATTGAACACTCAGATGCAGAACAGATTAGCGTGAGCACTTCCCTATTTAAGTTTGTTGTTAATGCATATTTCACAAGTGCAACTTTTCCAAATGATTCGGGACTTATTGTCGCAAAGATGAATAATTCATCAACTGTGGCAATTGTGTTTTGTTTGTTTTTCATAGACCACTATAGCTTTTTTTTTTTTAATATTGTTTTGTATTTTAAAGTTTAGTATACAACGCAAAAAGCAAAACATGACATTTTCCAGTTTGGTGCTCTTCACTCCAAGTGTCTAAGCAATTTTAGTCTTTGAAGCTTGGAAACATTAGAGGCACTACTGCATGATCCCCCACCTGACCACGCAAACATACAACAACAAGCTGTATTATTACTGTGAAAATATGCTTTATATATCAAGCTTTAAAATGGTCAACTGTAGAAGTTTGGTGTTGACAGGATGATATCCAGCATCTACTTCATCCATTTAAACTGTACTGAGGCTTTAAAGTATTAATAATTAAAGGTTTTGATGCTTTCACGGCAGGTATAAAAGACACTCTAAGGAGACAGCTCTTTGTTTTTTTGTTTAATTACTTTGGACAGCAACCCGCCCAAGGTGCATCGGGTTCCACATGCCAGCTGGGATAGATTTCAACAACCCTTAATCCTAGTTGGATAAATAATAAGAAAACAAACAGAGTGATGACTGTTTCTTTTTCTGGTAGTCATCCCATTCAATATCATGGTTATCATTTCGATCTTGGACCTCAAGATCCATAACAGCGGTTCTGAATCTGATTATTTTGTTGACCATCAAAGTTACGAAGAGTGTTTGCAAAGATCACAACTTCCAGATGGAACTGAAGTATTCAGCTGTACCTGAGAGTAGCTAACCATCGCCAGTGCCTTTTCAAACAGTGAAGGAGTTCACTAACTTCAAAGACCAAAGTACAGCTTAAAGATGTTACGTGGCAATGCTCCATAATCATATATGATATGTTATTTGAGTTATTGTGGGGTGTGTAATAAACAATTGACCACAGGCCAATAGAGAAAACACTGTTTTTACAAATTCTTTGGCATGTTTCCTGCAGGACATGATACCATACTCGAAATATTACTTTAGGAAAGGAGCCTAAGCACAAAGATCAGACTGATCAGTTAGAGTCCAAGAAAATGCCTAAGGTCCCTTCTGCTTTATTTGATCTTTTGATATTGCAGCTGGCTGCCTCTGGCCCTCCAGTGCCGTTTGACTTTTCCCTGTGCATCTCCACCCCTGCAGGATAAGAAAATAGCCTTGACTCTGTTTTCACTGATGACTCTCTTCAGCGGAAATCAGCACCCACACAGCCCATCTTAAACCAATATGACAAATTAAGCTGCCTGGGTGAGCCTCATGAAGGGAAAAGGGCTGGTGGGAAGGAAGAGAGACACACCGAGTAGCCAATGTGAGTGATCTTTTCCTCTGTGGCGGGGCAGACTGGAAATTGCTCCACACCAATACTGCCAGTAATCTTGCAGGCTCAGCTGTTGGGAGTGTGTAGCATGTGGTCGAGGAGCTGTCAGAGCTGGGTTTATTGGTGTGGAAACAAATAAACAGAGCAGAGCCTCATTCAGGTACATGGATGAAAGTGTGTGTGTGTGTGGTACTATGATCTTCCGTGTGGGAGGTGGGAGCACAGTCACAGCATCTAACCGCAAAGGATGTGGATAGTCAAGTCATCATTTCTTCTCCTTTGTGTCATTCATTCATTCATGCCTCACTTACTTTGCATAAATACTAGAACATCAGGAAATTGTTGTCTTGGCTAGTAAACAAATTTATAATAATAAAATAAGAGTTGTTGGTCACAGTCAGAAACCTCAGTTCCACGTGGGTTATTAGCCTGTTTCATGTTATCGCTGCCTCAGAACTAGAAGTAAGCTGCAATCAGAAAATAATGCTACGCGCCTTTAAGATGACCACTGTCTATGTTACTGCATTTACTGACCACAGCTTTATAAAGGCAAGCATTTGTGTTTTTGAGCTTGTGTTGGTGTTCTTCTGCCCACACGCAGGCAAAAGATGATTAAAGAAGCTTTAAGTACAAGTTTCATTATGACTTAAAATGACAATCAGTGTGTTTTGGCACCAAAATCAGAAAAGCAAAGACACTCATACACCCGAGAGATTTGCAGTCTTACTGGGCGCTTTCAGTTTTAATAAGGGATTCAAAGACTACATTTCAAATAAGTCGAAGAGTTGGTGAATTTCACTGAAAAACTACTATAACTGAAATGCAATCTCCCACGCAATCACATGAGACACTGCTTATTGCCTTTTATCTATGATCTGACTAAGCTCTTGGCTCTATATCCCACCGAAACCCTAATGATGAAGGCGGATCAGTCCTGCCTGGAGACTGTGTGTCAGATCCCAATGTGGAAAGGCAGAAGGGGATGGGGGTGGAGGGGATCTCCTGGGATCACCGTGGAGCTCCGAGACAAAAGGGACATTGTGGCACAGACTGACCCATCCGAGAAAACATTACTTCCTGTCCCATCAGCTCCAGCATCCTCCGCAAATGAACAGCTCACTTCCCAGAACTGAGTCCTTTTTTAACATCATCTGCTGTTAACCATTTCCAGCAGCAGTCACTCCTGACCATGTGCAGACACAGTAACAGACACAGAACATTAACTGAATTTAAAACTGGCTTGCCAAATAACTACGTACAAAATCATGTAATCGTGTTACCCATTTAATGGTAGTGAAAAATCCAAGTAGGTGGGAGGCAAAATAAGAGTTGAGAGTTTGGCTTGTTGACTTGTCTGATGTAATCTAATAACATAACATCTATGGGACAATGACACATATTGATGTCTAGAGCCAATTATTCGCACTACTAAAGCAACAGATTTTTTTTATGATCTGCAGTGAAAATTAAGTTACAAAGACCTAAATAATGCTCCAAAATACTAGCAAGCCACATGAAAATGCCATTAGTCAACAGCCCTTGTCTAAGATTAAGACTCAGTTACTAAGATTACTGGTAGGGATAATACCATTTTTGGCAGATGAGCTCTGATCAAGAAAAAAAAAACTGCCCTGCATTAAGCACACATCATTAAAAACTGGCTGGTAGAAAAAGTGGGGCTTCCTGTGGAAAAGAGCCAAATATTTCTCTTAGACATTGGTGAGGACCAAACCAGAGCTAAAAGCAAAAACACAACTCCAGTGTGTAAACAGACTCGGATCATGTGTTTTAAAGAGCCCATCCAGCATTAAAACATCTTCTCTTTTAACTAAGAGAAATAACATTTGTAATCAGAAGAAAAATCCCAGAAAACAAAGAACAGGCCAACAGAAATTACATCATTCATATACTTTCACTTCACTTTAAAAACTGTGGCAGAAGAATGCCATCATTGATATTCATTTATCTGGTTATCAGCAAGACTATACAGAAAATACCAAGCCAAATTTTCTTGAAACTTGTTGGTAGCCCTTTTACGTTGGTGGTCTGAATAACTTCCCATAAAACTGGAATAAGAGCCGTCTTGATGAAGAATGCAGTCTCCAAGTGCCATCCCAGGATTATGCTGCCCAATAAGGAGAACAGAGAACTGCCCCTGCTCAAAACTCCTTTCACGATAAAGAACCTGCACTATGATGTATTATAAACCAATCAAACCAGACTAAAGTCACAAGGTTAAAATTGTCAGATTTTATTATGACGGCACAAAACAGAATCCAAAACTACTTTGGAACAACTTTATTCATACGTATCTGGTCTTTAGTCATGGTTTCAAGGATCACTATCCTTAGGGTGCTGCTGGAATGCAAATTCATTGCTATCAAATCAAGATTCTCTCGTTCTTTTCCTGTACCCTTCTTCAAAACCAACCCATGAGCAGTGGATCCAGGGAATGGTTTGACCATTTAGAACGTTCAAAGGAAAAGCACTCTTAAACTGCATCCAAAATCCCATACTGTGTGCGCTACTCACTGTGGTTCCCTTTGTTCATGATACTTTTGTGTAAATAAAACAGTACTATGTAACGTTGCTGACGCACTATTCTCACTTCCTGAGATCATGTATTACCATGGTAACAACCTTGTTTGGGAAGAAACAAGTAATGATTACCATGTTTAAAAAAATAAATAAATCACAAAATGAAGCTACATGTAAACTTAAATATTGAATTATCTAAATGTAACTTTTTTAAGTTCCCATCCAGCAATGTTTTGTGTTAGTATGCAGCTGTAGCAATACTGGGTAACTTGCTACAAAATCTCCCTTATTATTTTAGCGTATTAAATACTGTAGTATGCCAATGTGCTAAAATCATGTAGTACGTGGGGCTTCAAAGTGTTGCTGTTTATACATTTGCTTGGCGAGTAAAAGGTTACTGGTTCAATTCCAGTTGGAGACACAAACTCCCTTTAGCAAACACTGTAGTGCATTAGCATGGAATTTTGGACACATCCAGAATTTGAAGGTACACTGCACAAACTAAAGAAGCACGAGTGTTCCGGCTTCGGGATCACACTACCTTGACGTGACTCTGAGCACCCAGGTTGTAGATCTCTGTCGGCTTCACTTGGTTGATGATCTTCACCAGACACATGCTGTCAGTCAGGTCACCATAATGCAGCTTCATGTCTGACAAAGAGTGAGACAATGATACACATTTTCTCATCTAAACACAAAAAGAATTCACACTTACTGGTCCTTCATGTATCCACTCATGGTGCCCATTTCATAGATGGATGTCTAATATCACAATCAAAGAAAGCAGCAGCTGCTGTTTTAATTGTTTGTGATTTAGAGAGAATGACAGCCTCATTGAAATGAATGAGAAATATGAATGAATGAAATATATGCGTATTTAAAAATCCAATATCCCAATATCCATCCATTTTCTTTCGCTTGTCCGTTTCAGCGTCACGGAGGGGCTGGTGCCTGTCCCAGCTGCCATAGAGCGAGAGGCAACCATTCACAACTACGGGCAATTTAGAATCACCAATTAACCTAACTGCATGTCTTTAGGGAGGAAACCAGAGTACCCGGAGAGAACCCACACAGACACGAGGAGCATGCCACACAGAAGGGTCCCGGCCAGGCGGTGGATTCAAACCTGGACCTTCTTGCTGTGAGGCAGCAGCGCTAACCACTGCACCACTGGCCCACCCCATATTTCAATGTATCTGTTATTTTTTTCCCTTTCAGACATGAATCATAAAGTCATTTCTCTAACATTTGTTATGTGTAGATATTTATTTACTCATTTATGGTCTCTGTGTTTGTGGCTTTCCAAACACATTTTTCCCAACAGGTAAGTTGCAGAGTGCCTTCTGGTGGGCAAACTGTGCAGCATCAACATGTAACATGGATAAAGCTGTTTCTCTCCTCTCTTCTTTACTTTTTAAATTTTCTTTTATCAGCTGCTATAAATGCCGATACTGATAGATCAGCAAATAGCTGATATCAGCCAATAATATCAGCCCACCGACAACTCAGTCAAGCTCCAGAAAACACCTTTTCATTTAGAGACCACCTTTCTTGTCCAGTTTTTAAATAAAAGAAAACATCAAAAGCTAAAATGAATTTGGTTTAATAAACTGTTTGTGTTTCCTCCTGTGAATAATGCACAGGGTGGTAAATGAGATACTTACTGCCCTCAGTATGCGTATGTGGATTCTGGTAAAGATGCTCAATGCGACCTGTGTTGAAGGAGCTAGATCGCCGCAAAATACCATGAACCTGAGGGGAAAAGGGGGGGAGGAAGAATTGTTAAACTTTCTCTGACAACTAGTATCATAAAACATAACTCACACTGTCCTCAAATGAGAACATTTTTATGTTAGAACCACTCGTTGTGATTTCAGGACTAGAGTAAACAAAGATGAAAAACAATAATTAAAAAAAACAAATTGTCAACATTCATGTCATTTGTCATTGTTATTACAACTCTATGATAGCTAAATACAGACAAACATATTCTAAAGGATGCTGCAGTTGAAAGAAAGTTTGCAGGATTTCTGCATTGACTACTCCATCCAAGTTATAATTATAGACAAACAAATCTGACTAAACTAATAACAGACAAGCAGTATTTTTTTTTTCAATGAATTAACAATGAATAATCAGGTGCAGGCTGAAAAAAAAAAGTAAGTGGTCTCTTAAATTTAAGCGTTCTTAGAACCTCCTTTCGGAGCAACAACCACCATCAGACATTTCCTCTTAGCTGCTTATGAGACTCTCAACAATGAGGAGGAATTTTCTTTCTACAAAGAAAACAATTTCAGTTCATCAGTACTTCTGAGATTTTCCTTCATTTTCAAATCATTGGGTCGATTTCCATGTGTACGCTGAGACATTGTCTTGCTGCATCGGTAAAACTCTCCAGACTGACTCACTGCTGCATGGAAAGTCTCCTCTAAAAATGCCTTGGTATCATTTTGATTTCTTTAATACCTCAATGACCATAAGGTATCCCCGCCATGCATCATAGATTTCTACAGATTTCTGCAGGTGTTACCTTTGGTTTCTTTTTAAATTTGTTAGAATCAAACACAGAGCTCTTGATGTGATCTTTGCTGGGTGCCCACTCCTAGAAAGAGTTGCAACAGTCGTGATTGCCTGTAACTGACAATCTTCCTTATTGTCGACTGATCAATACCCAGCAAGAGCTGGAAAAGGCTAGAAAAGCCTTTTCCAGCCATCTCTCTATTACTACATCTAAGTTCCTGTAGCCAAAGCCTGATAATAAGGAAACTGGCCCCTATCTTTGACAGATCAGATAAGTTGATATAATAGCATTATGTTTAATGGCTCCACCTCAAAGTTTTTTTTTTTGTTGCCTGTGATCTGTACTCCACGTTCTTAGAGGGAATGCATGAGGAAGGTCTGCTCAGGGAAGATAACAGGACCTGATCCAAGGGGAGTCCATTAGTGGGACGCTGTTCCCTGACCTCACTTCCTTTATTCACTGTGCACTTCCTGCCAGCCTGTGCGCTCCTCTTTAATGCCACTCCTCACGCCACCTCCTACCCTTCCACATCAGCATCCCCAACCTGCAGCCTGTGTCTACTTTTCCTGTCTGGTGTCTCTGAGACAAGCAGGAGATGGCAGAGCTGACCAGGGAGCCTTAGATGAAGCTAGGTCTTTCTCCTGCACATCTGAGGGGAAATTGAGTCATGTTGTGACTGTCAGGAAGATGTAATGAAAACCACTGAAACATGTACGTTAATGCAAGCGTGACCTTTTGCAGTCACTTTCACTTTGGGGAAAAAAAACTTTACCACTGGAGAAATATGTAGATACTGTGGTGCGCTCATTCAGTCTTATCAAACTTAATTAGATGGTGCAATGCCATGTTTTCACCTTCTGACGCTTTCATGAGACCCACACAGCATTCACATTAGCTTCCTTCTTGAGTAGAGCCAGCTGAGAGCACCAACTGAGTGAAAAAACACTTGGCTTTGAAAATATTATTAAGGCCAAATAGCTCAGAATTCGTGACAGTAAAAACAACTCCTTTAAGAGTTTACAGCTGCTTCTCTTTCAATGGTTTCATATAGGGAAAATGCTTTATTTTGCTGCAATATACTATGAGAAGAACATCGTTTCTCTATCCTGTTAAAATTCACCCATCCAATCTAACACAGCAGCACAGACACATATTACTGCCTCCCATACACACTTAAAAAAAACTTGATTAAAAAGACAAAGAAACCGTTGTTAGCCTCTGAGTTCACTGACAGACTGTTGACTTTGCATGTTCCTGAGCACACTGAACAGCAGGTGAAAGCTAGTGACCTCACTCATATGGCCGTCTAATAACAACTATTTCCCCGTTAATGGTTTGACCTGGGGTAAAAGGACAGGGGTTAAAAAGCTCATGCAGCAGCAGGGGCCTTATCAGGGTGAGGTGTGAGTCAGCCAGTGTAAGTAGCTGACTGTCAAGATACGTCACAATCCCTCGGGAATACCCACAAACTGTGGTTGGATGCAGCTTATCAAGGGAATGTCGCTCAGTGTGTCTGTGTATATTGGCATTCGTGTGTGCGTGTGTGTGAGTGAGTGAGAGAGTGAGTGAGAGCTTCCACAGAACAGAGCTTTGGTTCTGTGGAGGCTACAGAGGAGATTTTTTTTTTCCCCCCTCACCTCGTAGCCTTTAGCAAGCAGGAACTCGGCCAGGTAGGAACCATCCTGAAAAAGCACAAGACAAAACCAGTTAAAACCTGCAAAGACGAAGGGTATGATTCACACATATGCATTAGTTTCTCCTGTGCTAACCAAATCACAGCATTACAACCAAAACATGATAAAACAGTCGCTGCTCATTTTGGCCAAACTGAATTCATCTTATCGCCCAGTTTAAAGGATTAAAGGAGCAGCAAATTTTTAACATATTAGAGCACTTTATTTTTCCTCTGCAGACCAAGGAGATCCAAACCCAGTGCTCCACTGTGCTGTGCAGAAAAAAAAAATTAATCAGTCTTTAATGCTTATAGGAATGTCATTTCAGAGCACAAGTCACCTATTACAGAAAAAAAAGAAATGCATTTGTGTGGCACGTTAAATAAAAATATTTCAAGAACACAAATAGAAAGAAAATATACCTTCTGGTATGTTCTTGGGAAAAAAGTAAAATTAGCAGCCCAAAAAACAAATTAAATTAAAAAAAAAAAATCTCAAAGCTCTTCTATGGCACTGAAATGAAATCCTCCTGTAACCTGCACACTGTAGCTAATACTGGGCCCTGGGATCATTAGATGTAACATCCGCATGAATCAGGAACTCTGGGGAGACATTGGACCTATTTTGAAACATGTGTGTGTTTGTATATGTGTGCGCTGGTGATGTGAGAGAGCAATCACTGTCAATAAGGTCTTGTTCCCCTCACCCATGTTACTCCACGTCTTTTTTCCTTGCTCAGATTTTCCGACCGCACATTCTGGAACACTATGGAACATTCCGACCCAGTCATGGCATTCATCCCTCAATCCCCCTCACGTGTGCGTGCGTGCCCACACACACACACACACACACACAGAGAAAACATGCCAGCCTGTGGCTTACTCTTTGGGTCTGGGGGAAACAGTGAAGGTGGAGGCGAAGGACGAGAGAAGGAAAGGCTGCTGGAGGTTGGGGGGCATGCGTGTTTGGGGCTACAAGCACTCTTAAGTGACAATAGTAAAGCCTGATGAAGACATCCCCTCAGACCAAATCAGTTTATGCAACATGCAATTTGAAGGCAAAAGTCTCAACCACTGTTGTGAACAGCAACAGTACAGGGCGACGTGAAAAGCTGCAAACAAGCAGAGGGCTGAGACATGGCGGCTCATTCGAGACAGGAGAATGGTGCACATAGATGTGCCAAAAACAGGTGAATTTAAAAAAAAGCTTGAGCGATAGTTCAAAGTCTACTTGCTTTCTCACCTGCACACTCGACCGATCTCTGAATAATGCCATCACAATTGTCCCAACCAATTAAATAATCCAAAACATTTCTTTTTGTTTTACTTAATACATTTGGTAAATTTTGGTTCCCTTTAGAGTCAAAAAGGTGGCTAAAACAGGGTATGCATTAGGGTGGTGTTACCTTGAAAGGTTGCTATCAATCTCTTTTTCAGTCAGATCCACCTCACTAGTTACTTCTGGTTTCTGAGCAACAATAACTTAATGGTCATTGTTTATACTATGGATTTAGCTTTAGAATTAGAATACAGATATAAAAGTGGCACTCCCTTTCTGATACATTTTTCTACTGATGAAGCAAATAAAAATATTTACGCCAATAATCAAACAAAACTGATTTCTTTAATCAAATCAACACTGGTGCAGCTATTGTGTCGATAGCTAAAACCAACAGCTTACTCAACTATGATAACAGGGAAGTGAATGTCTTTGGATTCTGGAGTGCTGTTCTGACAAAACCAACAAGTTTAAATCAAATTTAAAAAAAAAAAAATTTAATTGCAGGGCTTTAATGGACACATTGACCAAATGAATGATGAATAAATAACAGCTGCAGCCCTCGGTACTACATTACGTGCCTTTTTAAGAACCAGTATCTGCAGGTTGAGCAACCTGGCATTAAGTTGGCACTGATGCCCAACCTGTTTCTGGCTAAGACCGAGTGGGAGATGGGCACGGACACTGGCAGCCCCTCACCCATCCCCACGGCGTTCAAAGCTCCGGCCAGTGTCATGTTTTCCTGCGCGTGTGCCAGGGTCAATGCGTTCCATGCCAGACCAATATGGAAAACAAGTCTGAAGAGCTACAGCTCTGTTTCAAAACAAGAGACTCCTTTGAGGCCATATTAGCCCATAAACCCTGGCCTCACCTCGCTGTTTCCTGTTATGGGGAGCCTGGCGCTTGCTGTGAGTGAGGGGGGCAAGCACACACACGTACAACTACATGTTCACCTGCCAGGTCAATGCCACACCACAAAGACTCATTTACACCTTTGACACAATATGATCTCTTTACTCCAAAGCTATAGTGCATATATTGTATTACAAAGGGGCTGTTCAGTGACAGGAGTGTGAAGGTTAAGCAAAGCACAGGACAATGACTGTCTCACATTTGAAAGGTGGTGTTCTGAAGTCTGACCTCAGAATCTCCATGAGTACCTGCTATAAGAAAGTCTGCAGGAGGTGCGTGACCGTCAAAAATATTCATGTACTACAGATGTGTACAGGTGTGACAACCTTATCACTGAACAGGGTGGTGTGACCTCATCTGGTTGATGAGGTCACATCAACCAGATGAACCACAGCATTGAATACACACTTCAAAATAAAAAGTAAGATGAAATGAACGTATCTGTCTGAGTTTAAGAAAAAACTGTCCAAGTCGGTTTGTTAAAGTGAAAAGAAAAGAGAAATATTATTGTCCTAAACAATAATAAATTATGCCAGTTTTGAAACACCTTCAACATACAGAGCATTTTGCTTTGTAAGCATTTCAAGGCGCCACCTTTAACCACCAAGAGTAACTGCTAATCACAGGACATTTGTGGAAAAACTTTCATATTCCCATTTCCATAAACTAGGGAGTAGGCCAGCTAGAAAGGCCTTTTTCTTCTTCATCTTCTAGGTTTCCATCCGTGTATATCCAGCCCCTAAGGATCAAGAATGTTCATATTTTAAGATTTTCTTTGTTTTTAAAGATATAAGATACAATCATTACATTAGCTTTTTTTTTTTTTATACACATTCTATCATCACGCTGTTACTGATAACAAAACAGCCTGAAAGGGTCAAACTATAACGCACATAAATGCACACTATGATCTAAATGTGCAGAAGGGGCAAAAGTAAAGGCACTGTATGCTGGAACTTTTTGACTTGACATGACTAAAAAACATTTAACACACAACAAAAATGGATTTAAAACAATGTCATACTTTTTGGGGTGCTTTTAACAGTAATTGTTTATTTAAAAAGGACCTGATTAATGCTCAATACTCTGCCCTGGCATTGCCCTGCACTTTTACCATTGCAATCAAGATAAGCAGTGACTAATTTGTACATTTTATAAGTTATGGGGAGACTAAGTGGGCTAATCACTTGAATTCACCATCTAACAATGGCGCTGTGTTTCAAACAGGTTTGACGGGTAATTAAACAGTATCATCTGAACAGGCATCTAATTACAACAAATGCCAGAAGAAAATTGCAAGTGGTGGGAAAAAATGCTAAAATTAAAACAGAAACCACCCACTGAATTTAATCCAAGGTTTTTCCAACAAGGTTACGATCAAACATGTTTACAGTATTACCGTTTTCTTTTCTTATTGTTACAGTTCTTCTTCTGGTGTCTTCAACCACTGTGTAGAACCACACAGCCAAACTCATGGCTTTAACTAAACAGTGGGACGTCTTTGAACAGACACGAGCACTGTGAGTTTGGTACCCCCTGCTGGTGCAACAGTGCAAAGAAACTTTGGCGCTCTATGCAGCTGTTTCACTAGGTCAGCTCTGCGACCTAAAATACCAAAGTAAGTTGATATCACCTGCCCAACATTAAACAGAAAAAGCCTAAATGGAAAACATTTCTAGTCCCAAGCTGAAATTTTAGGAGCTCAGCCCGTGTGCTTACCGACATGATTTATATAAACACAGAGGCCATATATGGATTTATTTGTCGTTGTGTATAAGCTACAAATGAATCACTTTAATGTGTTTTCTTTAGACCACAGGCAGAAGCTGCCAAGCACGCCACTGGTCTGCAATTAGACCTGATATGGTATAATGAAGCTGTAATCACAGACCACAACGCACAAACCCTTTGCACACAAGAACACAAACACGCACACACACACACACACACACACACACACACACACACTGCATTAAGTAGGAACATTTGGTGTGCTGTGTGAAGAGCAGCCTGAATCTCTTTCCTCTACTTTAGGACCACTCAGGCATGCCACTGAAATAATGAGAGAACAGCACTTGCTGGAGTCAACACACTTCAGTCCGAGATCAGAAGCAGCGAGAGGCTGCTCTAAGACCTACCACGTGGTTCCTCGCACACTGCAGACACGGCTCCTACAAGACGTTTAGCTCCACAACAAACAACTATTTGGTCTTGTTCTGTCAATTGTGTTTCAGACTGTTTTTAATTTAAACAATAAAATATTCTATGGTTTTTCAGTTAAGTGTCACGGCCATTCTCCTATTTTTGAAGAAAACCTTCTTTGACCACGTGACCCGACAAGACATTTCAACCATTTATTTTACCAGCGCGCACCAACATACCACATGTATGTTTGTGTGCAGTTACATGCAGTTTCACATTTGTTGCACACCAATTAGTGGTTGGGACTTTTGACTGGAAGCATGTGGTATGTGTATTCAGTTACATTAGAAACAATGCCTTTCCATGGCCATACTATAACCGAGGTCACTTAACTCCTCTGACCCTCATGACATAAACCGTATCCAAATACTAAAGTGTGCACTGTATAGCGCCTCTCACATGCCAACGGAACCTACCATAAAAATAATGACATGTCAGAGACAGGCAGTTCTTGTATCACGAGCCTCATCAGAGAGATAAAATGACCTCAAGTTCAAAAGGGATAAGAAAGAAGAGCTGCAAAATATTCGATACGCCTGCTTTCTACTGAACAGAATCAGCACTTTTAAACAAAGATCAAAGATCAAGACGTCTGGTAAAATCTCCTTTGGACAGACAAGATCAAAGTGGGGATGTTTGGCCATAATGCACAGCGCCATGTTTTGGATAAAGCCAAACGCAACATATTAGCACAAACACCTCATACCAACTGTCAGGCACGGTGGTGGCGGGGCGGTGATTCGGGCTTGGGATCATAGCCCTGCTGCAATCATCCCGTTTTGGCCAAGCTTTAGCTGCTGGACAGATGGCAGTGATTCCAAACACACACACACACACACACACGGGCTCTTAAGATGTGCATAAACAAATATCCACAAACCTCAAAGTGAAGCAACCATGTAAAGAAGAGGGGGCCAAAACAACAACAACACACACAATGTGAGAGACTGATAAAGTCACACAGCAAATGATTACTTCAAGTTATTGTTGCTAAAGGTGGTTCTGCAAGATATTGAATCATGGGGTACACTTAATTTACTGCTTCTGCATTTCGCTTTGTTTTTGTTAAACAGTAAATACATTGTGACTGATAAGTCATATGAGGCAGATCTGAGACGAAGAGCCATGTGTCAGCCTTCAATGAAGATTTAGTAAAAGGTGAGACACTTTAACAGCCCCCAGCAAAGCACAACACTACAAAATACGCATGAAAACTATTCCTGCTTAAAGTGGAAACAATAAATTTGTTTCACAACTTGAGGCAAAAACACACTAACAAGAATAACCAGGGTATGGAGCAGGAGAGCTGCTGGGGATGTGTGGAGCCACAACAAATGAATCAGCCAAGCAACCGAGCACTTACTAGTTTCGCTCCACATGACAGGAAGAGCAAACGGTGGAAATTGCAGTTACACGGACGTAAAGAAAGGCTTTAAGAACCTGGTTAACAACTTTGACACAAGATAAAACATCCCAGGTAAAAAACATTTTTCCGTTTCAATTTTATTATGTGAGAAACTACCAATTCGGAAGTTCGGCACACCTGAATGCACGACGGATACGTCAGAGGAAAAAATTCCACACGATGACTCACTCCACACACTGCCTCACATTCTGCCAACACATTAAATTACAATCAGGTACCCAACGAAAGTCAACAGGACTGAGACATTGTGATTTAATAAATGTATTGGCGACAAGCAAGATGTTTTGTGGCATTTTATTATATGGCAAGACTATACAAGCAGCTGAAGAGTTACAAGGTTATTTTTTGTTAAATACTAATTAGGCTGCTTTTGTCCTTACATTTAACTTCTGCTGTGTCACTGGATATAATGCTGCTGCTGCTGACACCTTGTAGCACACTTTGAATTGGGTAGTCTGTGTCATTAGTGACAGTAGCTCACTTCCTGCAGGCTGCAATCACTGATAAAATGTTGTTCTGCATATTGTCAGAAACACTATCACAAATTTCCATGAAAGATCATGATATCGTTGATATATCGTCCAAGAACATCTTAAATTGAAGAAAGAAAAAAAAACTATCCCTAAAAATATGCAAAAAGCAGGAACTGTGCATTGATCCACTGCATTGTGCTGTCATATGTATTTCCATTCTTATTAAATTTTATTAATGTGGCAGTTCAATTCATTTCCTTTACCTGTCGTCTCCGCTGCCTAAATTTTCCCCACAAAGTTCGTCTTCATTGCAAGTTGGTCAATTTCTTTTGCAACACAGAAGTCATTAACTAGTGATTCTGCTGAGTCATGTTTTGATAATCACATCAAGGCAGAGCAAGATTATATACAGTCATATTTTTATTTAGTTTCATCCATTATTTATACACACATTGATTCAATAAGTGTTCATACATCAACTGACCTCACCACTATCTTCATCATCACACGTTGCTTCATAAATTCCACATTAAGGCTGAGCCTGCTCAGCTCCCTTGTTAACAGAAATTAATTCAGCTTTTTACAGCTAACTGTAGCTGGACTCAGCCTACAGTTCTTTTCCTGAATAAATAGAAGCTGCCAGACTTCATTCAGAGGAGGACTCAGCCTTTAAGGAGCCATCAGCAGCCATTATGAGCGACAGAGGAGATGTGTGCACGGATTCTTAGCTTTATGATTATTATTACTGGCACACACACAGACTCTATCCAGTGTTGCTAACAGTGGAGTCTAGGGAAGGAGGCAAGGAAGGAATGAGAGAGTATAAAATGCCAACAAAGGATGAAGAAAAGAGGTCTGTAAATTGAACATCAAAAAGCTTGAGGGGTCAAACTGCAATGCAGCGTTGTTTTCCCAACCAGAGGGGCTGAAGAAAGAAGTGTTAGTCTCAAAGCCAAAGTAAAGTTTTACTGTGGAACCGAGAGGGTGAACCTGTCCTCTTTGTAACCCCAACTCATAAAACCGCACTATCAGCCAGGACCCCCGCTCAGCTCCACAGCTTTGCCTTGGCACTCAGGTGGTCTCCCATACCTCACACTCTTTCAACCCAATACTTCACACCAAGACAACAGTCAAAAATATTCAGACTGAGCAGCATGCTGCCCTGAAATTTATGAACAGTAGTTAGCCAAGTGATTTATGGCATCACAGTGACCCCAGTGGCCTGAAGAGTGACTTCTGAGATGGTGTATCCAGATGCCTGCCGGCCTGTTTGCCTCGTAGGCTCTCAGTAGTCAACAGTAAAGCCATGACTGCTGAAATAAAAATGAATTAACACTGTTATTCCTTTTTCCTGTTAAAGAGGATGAGGGGAGATGGACTTTCGCTTGTTAAAGAGATGTTGAAAATGACTTTCCAAGGCAGCTGATAGTTCTCTCTCCAGGGCTGCATTCAGATAAAGGTCAATGGACGACTTTTACCCCGTACCGTGATATATTTCTCAGGTTTCTCCTTGAGTTTGCTTCAGTGTAAATCATCACATGGAAACAGACATTCCTCTTCTGTGTGTCCACCACATATGATACACTCGCATACAAAAATACACACGCCACTGATGGCTACGTCTTGGACAGGTTTGCATTATTTCCTTTTCTTTTAACATTAAAATTCTGAAGATTCTGATTGCCCGGATCTTGTTCTTCTCATTCAGCTGATTCCTCAGGACTTGCCTTACTCTCTGCAGGTACTTGCAGCTTTCCTAGCAGCCTCTTCATGGCTCCCATTTGCTGTAGATCCTAGCGATGTCAATCAGTGACTCGATGTCTCGTTTATTCCCGGCATACAGCTTGATGTCATCCACGTAGGTGGCTGATGTTTGCTCCATTCCACAGTTAATGATCTGGCTGAGGGGGTTCAGGCCTATGCAGAACAGCAGTGGGGACAGAGCATCTCTTTGCTAAATCCCACACTTGATGTTAATTTGAGCAATTGGCTTGAAGCTGGCCTCTAGTGTTGTTCTCCACATCCCCACTGAGTTCCTGATGAAGGCTTTTAGGGTCCTGTTGATCTTGTACAGTTCTAGGCATTCCAGGATCAAGGATGTGTGTGGCATTGAGTCATAGGCTGGTCAGTCTGGTCTTACAGTCTCGACTGACTGCTCTATCTACCAGTAGCATGTGTTTGCCTCCCCTGGTATTGGTGCAATTCCTTTCTGGGCCCCACTCATGCATTGAACCATGACATGAATTTGCATGTTGTGCTGAGGCAGGTTATTGGATGGGACGGGTCCCTTCTTGGGCATCAGGACTGTCCGGCCTTCGGTCAGAGTCTCTCTGAGAGAAATAGAGAGAGCGATAGATAGATATAGACACTTTCCACTGTTTTTAACCCTTAGGAGATCCTTTAAAAACTTACATTTTTAATCTTTCGGATAACCAGAAACTGCTGTAAAATTATAATAAAGTAATTGTTTTTCCACTTTAAATGATCCAGTCTTTTAGAACTACTTCAGCCTGAAATAAATATTATATAGATTTTTTTTTAGATCTTAATCCTTTATAGACCCGCATTCTTACATAGTGCCACTGTTTTTTTAAATTGACAAAGTAAAAAAAAAACCTAAAATAATTTCCATAAAATACATTTTGTGGAGTATTTGATTATTATTTTTATTAGTCCCTGAGCTGAGACAGTGATTGCCAGCAATATTCATTTTCATGCATTTGCTGTTTTTCCAACGTATCAGGTTTTGTAAAAAACTTACACTCGTGACCTTTCGGACAAAAAATGTCCCCTTCTCCAAAACTGCTGTAAAAATATTATATAGTGATATTTTTTTTCCACTTCAAATGATTCAGTCTTTTAATACTACTTAAGCCTTAAATAAATATAACAAATATTACATATATTTTGGGGGATTTTACATACATAGTGCCACTGTTTTTTTAATCAGTAAATAAGTTACATGCATGTATTTACAAAATACATTTTAAGGAGGACGGCAACACGGTGGTGCAGTGGTTAGCACTGCTGCCTCCACCATCTGGCCGGGGCCTTTCTGTGTGGAGCTTGCATGTTCTCCCCATGTCTGAATGGGTTCTCTCAAGGAACTCCAGCTTCCTCCCACAGTCCAAAGACATGCAATTTGTAGGGTTAAGTTAATTGGTGACTCTAAATTGCCCATAGGTGTAAAATGTTGGTGAATGGTTGTCTGTCTGTCGTACTTGAGGTTTTGAGGACAAAAAAAATGTCACCTTCCCAAAAACTGCTGTAAAAATATAGAGCAAAAGAGAGAGAGAGTGTGTGAGAGAGAGAGAGAGTGTGTGAGAGAGAGAGAAAGGCTGGGAGATTGTATGTGTCTGCCTGAGTGTGAGAGCCCAGCTCAGGTAGAACAGAGGCTGCACATGGCCAGACTGAGGTATTTGCATGTAAACTGCATGTAAAATTCCCATATTTGCATGTATTTGCTAAATGCCGTGCCAGCTTGCTAATTCAGTGACGGTAAAAGTTGGATAATATTATGTCTGTAATATTCTGTGATAAATCTAATTGGACCATGTGACTTGATGGCAATAGGGAATGTGGATCTATCTAGTCTGTGTTACGGTGCTCTGAAAATAAGATGCACGTTTACCTGCAGCTATTAATAAACATTCCTTAAAAAAAAAAAAAAAAAAACACGTGAGTCTATGAAGACAAGAAACAAGACAAGCTCCTGGGATTTTCTATTTAATAGGAAGCCCCAAATCGTCCTTTGAGCTCCCTTTTTCCTCTACTTCCCACTCGGTTTCACTCTGGTCGCTATTTTGCCCTGCAAAATCAAGCCTGAAGGGGACAGTCGCAATATCACGCATGCACGTTGTGAACAAAGTTGGCCGTACCCGGTGGTAGATTGCAAATTGCAGTGAAATAATGCTATAGTGCAGCAATCTAGCAGGAGGGAAAAAAAAATATCACAGTTTGGTATCAGCAATGGGGTGCAGGGTTCGCGCCCGCTAATTGCAATGATAGAACAGTTCAGATAGCGAAATTCTCAGCCTGGCGCAAAATGACCTCAGCATGGCGCAGCGCTGGGCGATCAACCTCTGGCTAGAACCCAGGTTGACAGGAAGATAAATGTGGGATCAAAAATGGCATTTTCAACGGTTTTCAATGGGACATTTTTTGTCTGAAAGATCAAATGTTTCAGTTTTTGCATAGCTTAGCTATTTTAGATTAATTTAATTTGACAATTCTAAAATTTGTTTAAAATGAATATCCTCTGGCAAATTTGAGTTACGTTCATTCAGCACAGCCAAAATGGCATGTAAAAAAAAAAAAAAAAAAAAAAAAAAAAAAGGAAATGGCACAAAATGTCGCAAA
>JAVDPK010000972.1:25716-39129 GCA_034780415.1 Cichlasoma orientale | reverse complement strand
GATGTAAGGGGGGGGGGGATCTCTAGCAAGGGGGGGTTAGGTTAATCATCATAGCTCGACTGGATTTAATCCATTAAACCATGAGTTCACCCCTACATAGCTGTGTTGAGTGAATCTCTGTGCTGATCCCATTTTCTCTGTATACATATCCCTTCACCCTGGCTCCTGTTTGCCCCTATAATGGGATTAACTCCAGTGACACCAATCTGAAATCTAGCTTTAAAGCCTGAGTCTTATTTCACTGGTTATTCCCTTAAGGGATAAAATATTGCTTGAGTTACATAATTAGATTCCTCTCGCTAACCTAAATGTAAATGATAAGAAATGAATGATAAATAGCTCGGTGTATGCACCTCTTGTTTTCTGCCAGCATGGTCAAGATGCCCTCAGCAATATAAGACACAAATGACACACCATGTTAATTAATGTGTCTGTCAGAATATGTAGGATGGTGTCATAAATAATGGATGCTGTCAAGCATGGCTCAAGTTCATTGCAGCCTAACGCTTTGTCAGTGACTTTGGGCCTATGCCGCAAATAATGCTTTGTCCAGCAATTACTTATTTTGGCAATAAAGAGAAAATACATTTAGACCATGCCTGTGCTTAAAATACAATGTGTTCTCAGTTATTATTGTTGAACCCACCAGTAACTTTTGAAATACAGCTATTAAGCAAGCCTATTATGAAGCTCTTTTCCACTTCATAATAAAATCAACGTGGAATAATTGACCTTGGCGGAACAAAACCCTTTCATTCCTCTCTTTCTCATTCTCATTGTGCAACAAGACATTAGTAAGCCGTTTCATTGCTCTGTCTTTCATTGCTCTCAGAGCCATTAACAATCAACAGTAATGCTTTTTTCCCCCCCTCACCGCCCTCATGTCGTGTTCTTTGTGGTCAAATGTTGCATAATACAAGGGCAAAGTTGGAAATGTGTGCAACTAAAATAGGCAAAAAACCATATGGTTGTTGGAAATTACTTGTGGGAATTAAGTGACCTGTTACTAACCACATTTGACCTCTATAATAATATGCCTGAAGCTTTTTTGAGGAGTCCTAGAGTCCTTTGTTTAGAAGGAGATATGATTTGTTTAAGGGCAGATGCTGGTTATAGTCAAAGTGAACTTAATTGTAATTCATTTGTCATGAGGATTGAAATGTGTGTGTGCTTTAATTCAACTCATTTCTATCACTATTGAACTGTGGTTTAAATTGACTCATACAATTTGTCCCATATGCATACTGATTAATTTTTTTTTTACCTTGACAAGTTGCATTATCTTAGCACATATTTTACTGGGCGTTTGAATGGGCTCTTTTATTTTTTTTCACTGCTACAATACAGTAATACTGTATTTTAGTCACCACTTCCATATGCTAACATCACATTTGCATAAAAATAATGAAATGATGCAACAACCAGCACTAAAGATGTCAGCAGCATAGCTACATTGAGAAATAATCCATTGCAGGGTGGCATCAGTCTTAGCTTGCATTGTGACACCATGGAAAACCAAAGAAATTTCACAAGAGCTTTTGAAAGGGAAAATTATGTGTACAGTACAGTATATGGTATTACCACAGAGATTAACTGAGTTCAAAGTAAAGTACAGAGAGCCATTATTAAGATGTCTCTATTATTTGAAATGTGTGGGAATGGTTTTTGGTTAAACATAGCAAAAAAGATGTCCTTCCATCGGTCCCTAGTCAGAGAAGTATATGAAATTATGTAGCTATAGCACTGAATACATACAGTACTGATGTGTGCAGTTATGTGGTCACTTGTATGTAGCCCAAACACAGCCCAATACCCAGAGTTGGTATTAGGAAACGTGCAGCGAAAGGCAGTACAGCATATTTTGTGTGTGTGTGTGTGTGTGTGTGTGTGTGTGTGTGTGTGTGTGAGAGAGAGGGATAATTTGTGATACAAATATTTTTTAAAATTTTGAACTACAGATTTTTATTTATAGATATTAATGTGAGTAGAGCTGCATTATCATGCTGTGAGTCTGTAGCTACGGCAGATCCATTTCTGTCTGGAGATGAAAAAGTATGTTTACAGGTTTACTTGAGGAAAATACACCGGGAAGTACAACAAGGTAATCAGGGATGTGAAAACAGGAGGGTAACAAAACACAGGTGAAGACACTCAATGTGAATGACCCAGGAGGGGAAGTAAAGCTAAATGCAGGTCAGCTACCAAAATAAAACAGGAAATGAATAACAACCAAAACTGAAGCACTAAACGAACTTAACAGAGTTTAAAACACAGGAGGACGGAACAGTGGGAAACACAAAGGGGACTAATATACTCAATAAATGTAACCTATAGTTAAAACTAAAACACAAGAGAAACCAAAGGCACTGAACACTACAAAGAATACCCCGTGCATGTGGGGGCAACAGAGGGGCAGACTTCCTGCAGCAGCATGAGGGAAATTATCATAATAACCACATGTTGGCTTTTCAGCTTTCAGTAACCATTTGAATTTTTCCAGTAGGACAAACTGTCACATAATTACGGTAATGCAAAGTGCAATTGTGCAAATGTGTCCATGGCCATACACAATAATACACACAGATGTGACCAGAAATGGACCCAGTGGACTCAGACCTGTATGAGTGGCAGCAGGTATCTATCTTTTGTAAAAGAAAACTTATGGTGGAAACCGTGGCTGACCCTGGAGTATGAGCCGCTCTTCTGAGGGACTCACCTGGCCTTAGGGGGGGTCCTGCTGGCAGTTAGACTCCTGGGAGACACCATGTTTTGCGAGTGTCAGTTCCTCAGCTTCTTCCTCCAATCGCTGAGGCAGCCGCATGTTACTTACCCAGCCCCGCTTCCTCTACTCCTCTAAGAGGAAGTGTGTCCCTCGGAAATCATCATCATTACAGCAGCAACAGCAGCTACTCAGCACAGAAGCCTCATCGCAGCATTAATAGGTCTGCACACAAACCTCGTTACAGCAGTCCAACACCCAAGCCAGTTCCTCACCAGCCTTCCCACCTAGGTTGGTGGTCAACATCAGGCTCTGGCCTGGTCTGGTCTGAGGGTGGCTGATGCCAGGCTCTTTCCAATGTTCCCTCCTTGGTTGGTCAACTCCAGAACCTCGCCTGTTCCTGTGCCTAGGATAAGGGCTGAGGGATGAGGTTCACAGCTGTTTCCACACTTGCTTCTACTGATGTTGGGTCATTGCTACAAACTGTTTACCTGCATGCTTCTGCATTTGCCAAGCCCAAGCCTGCACCCCGGAGACTGTTTATTGTGCATGTGTCTCTGGCCCCTCCAGAGACTTTTACTCCACCTGGGGCCTCCCCAGAGATTTTTGCTCCACCAGGGGGCCTCCCCAGAGACTGTTGCTCCACCCAAGGCCTCTCTAGAGACTGTGCACCCCATACCTGTTCCTGTTCCCAGGGTGGGGGTGGCCAAGGCCCAGCCTGTCCCTGTACCCATTCCCAGAGGGTGGCTAGGGTCAAACCTAAGCTCTGACCACTGGAACCAGCAGTGGGCTCTGAACGGCCCCAGTCATCAGAAGAGATGGCTGTGAGCACTGCACAGCCCCAATGTGTGCAACCTGAGTATCCTGTGCAATTTGAGCATCCTATGTAACCTGAGTATCCTTTGCAACTTAAGTATCCTGTGCAGCCTGAGCTGCAGCTGCCTCAGTCTCAGTCATCAGAGACTGCATGCCCCGCTGAGCAGCTCCAGTCATTAGAGAATCCTGAGCTTCCTGCATCCCTAGAGCCTTTGTCCAAGGATCTAGCACCACCAGAGCAAGAGGTGTCCCAGAGCCTCCACTGACGTAGCCTTCACGAGGTCTTCTTCATCACTGTGGGCCTCCGACCAAGCCACCAGAGATGTCCTGTTGGCCAGGTCATGTTTGTAAATGAGAACTGGTTCTCAAACACTTACCTGGTAAAATAAATGTTTAAAAAATAAATAAACAAAATGCTGGCCTCCAGAAGGTCTCCTTCACCATTGTGGGCCTCCAACCAAGTCTCCTGAGGTGTTCCATCACTTTTGCCGATGTCAGCTTCCTGCCAAGCCTTCGAGGGGTCTCCCCCACTGTCTACCTGGCTGGCCCCTAGAGTTGCTCCATCTCCGCTGCTGGGCTCTCAGTCGGCCTCCTGAATTGTTTTGTCTTCGACACTGGCCTCCTGGCCAACCCCTAGAGTTGTTCCTTCTCTGCTGCTGGCCACCCAGGAGACAGAGCTGGGATAGGATCCAGTTCCCCAGCGACCCTGAAAAGGATGAGTGGAAGAAAATGAATGAATTGGATGGATGGGTGGGTGGGTTGATAGTTTTGCAGAAAGTAATAAGATGTTTGCTGAAGAGGTTTCTATCATGAAATGGGGCTATAATGTTATCCTGACTTCTAAATTAATTTAATAATAGCAGGAAGATATCCCTATTGGTGATGGGTCTTGTTTAAATTATACTGCTCAAAAAAATTAAAGGAACTGTTTGAAAATACATCTCAAGATCTCAATGGAGAAAAAAACATGCTGGATATCTATACTGATGTGGATTAGGTAATGTGTTAGGAATGAAAGGATGCCACATCATTTGATGGAAATGAAAATGATCAACCTACAGAGAGCTGAATTCAAAGACATCCTGAAAATCAAAGTTAAAAAAAATGATGTGGCAGACTAGTTCATTTTGATGAAATTGCAACAACTCAAAATGGTAATTAGTTGTTTGTATGGTGCCCATGTGCTTGCATGCATACCTGGTAAGTTGGGGTGTGCTCCTAATGAGACGACGTGTCCTGGGGGATCACCTCCCAGATCTGGACCATGCTATCACTGAGCTCCTGGACAGTCTGAGGTGCAACCTGGCAGCATCGGTTGGACCAAAAAATAATGTCCCAGTGGTGTTATGTTAGATTTAGGCCAGAAGAGCATGGGGGCCAGTCATTGGTATGAGTTTCTTCATCCTCAAGACACTGCCTGCATACTCTCACCACATGAGGCTGAACATTGTCGTGCAGCAGGAGGAACCCACGACCAAGGATTTCATCTTGATGCCTTAAGATAGTCAGGGTGCCATTGCTTAGCCTGTAGAAGTATGTGTGCCACTCTATGGATATGCCTCCCCAGTCCGTCACTGACCCACCACAAAACCAGTCATGCTGAACAATGTTACAGGCAGTCTATCATATGTGTTCAGGGGGAACCTGCTCTCATCTATGAAAAGCACAGGGTACTATTTGTGGACCTGCTAATTCTTTTATGCTATGGCAAATGCCATTTGGGCTCCACGGTGAGCACATTGCCCCCTAGAGGACATTGGGCCCTAAGGCCACCTGCATGAAGTCTATTTCTGATTGTTTCATCAGAGACATTCACACCAATGACCTACTCGAGGTCATTTTATAGGGCTCTGGTAGTGCTCATCCTGTTCCGCCTTGCACAAAGGAGCAGATACCAGTCCTGCTGATAAGTTAAGGACCTTCTTTGTCCTGTCCAGCTCTCCAAGAGTAAGTGCCTGACCCTAGTCAAATGCATAACTATAGTGAAAAAACAGTCTGTTTTGGGTGGTTGTCTCATTGGTGCCTGTCTAGTGCACCTGCTGTTAATTTAATTAACACCAAAGCAGCTGAAACTGATTAACAACCCCCATCTGCTACTTAACTGACCAGATCAAGATCCCAGAAGTTTAACTGATTTGATGCTATACTGTGATTTAAAAATTGTTCCTTTAATTTGTTTTGAGCAGTGTATATTTGTAAAAATATGCAGTTTTAAATTTTGCATCAGTTATAGCATTTAAGAAAACACTGAAAGAAGCTGAACCCATTAAGTTGGAGAGATCCCTCTCAGTGTTTCACTGTAAGCTGTAGACCAATCTTTACATTAGATAAGCTGAACTGCAAATACCATAATCTTAATAAGTGTTCTGAGAGTGAGGATGGTGTCCATGTGGTTATCCTTCTCCACAGCCAGATGGATAGTACCAAACACATGCTGCTCAATACATCAGGTTTTCCTTATGTGATCATACAGATTTCTCACTGTGTATACCTTTTCTATTTAAGTAAGAGCCCTTATTGAAGACTTAAAAGATGGCAATATACTGTGTCTGTTTACTTTAGTGCATGACCATCTTGTGCGTAAACATATTTAATACCCACACCTTTTTGTTTTAACTGCCTGAGTGCTTCAGAATTGATCTGTTTGTGATGGGCTGATTCTCCCTAAAGTCATTCCAGTACATTTCAGTGCTAACACAGTGAAAACATTTGCAGATAATTCCAGCAATCATCTAACCATGAAGAGTTACAAACATATTTTCAGTCTTCCGAAACTTGGGGGTTGGTAAAGGTGTCGTACATGTCATCTATACACTGGCGTGTGGTGACTTTTGCAGAAAGGCAAGCTCTGACAATGCTGACAATGAGAAGTGGGGGAGGAAATTTTTTTTAAACATTCCTTTAGCAAAAGAAGCAATAAAACACTATGAATACATAAAACTGTGTTATTGGCCAATTGTACATAAATGATCAAAAGTAAAAGTACTTATTCTGCAGGAAAATGTTTCCCATCAGTGTTCCATAGATTAATATTGCTGCTGCTATTTAAGGTTGAGCTCATTTTAAATAGTTTTGAATATTTTGTTCAATGTCCAGCATCATGTGTGACATGGTCAACTCTACAGGGGGATTAAAAATATTAATGAAAAATCATGATGATGTTTTGGCAAAACAGCTGGTTGAAGTTTGTACATTTGGTCCACCGAGCGGTTTCTCATAGATGTTAATCAAGTGCTGGCTGAGCCTGTACGTGTTCCATTTGCTTGTCTTATTAAACTGGATCTGACGTCTCCTCTAGATCATCAAGGTTTTCTTTGCAAACGTGCTGAAGGAGTTATTAAAAACTTTTTTTTCACGCTGCACTCAATCTTCTCTACATCACACACACTGGCCAAGGTGGTTAGCAAGAGGAAAATTATCTGTTATGATGATAAATCACAGAAGCTAATGTTAGCTCTGTTTCCACACAAAGCCCAAATGGTAACTGATTTCAGAGCAGTGAAAGCAGCTTTCCTCACATACTGGTTTCCCGGTAGCTTACTGTCAAAGGCCGGAGGTTTATCCACAATGCGCATGCGCAGGCAACCAGAAAAAGCTGCTGGCCTCTCAGCTTGACAAGCTCAAGCTTTTAATTTAATGGGAGACGGACACACCCATGAAATGGCAACACACTATGGTCTCCAATGGGATCCAAGCCAAGCGAAGCTTCCAGCGACAATAACCAACTACGGCCACATGATGGCAGTTGGTTTCTCCTACAATGGAGAAGACAATCACAATATACAAAGAACTTACTTTTATTGAGTACTTACTTATATTATTTATGCAATGAGCAATTAGCTTGTTGAAGGACTACAAGTAAATGTATCTCTGCAGCCTCAATATTGGCCCCAACTTAAGATAGCAGTAACACTCTTAGAGAGTCGATGTCGCCATAATCTTCCACTGAACATTTCCACATTTACATATTTGAACAAATTTATAGAAAATGTTTTCAGAATTTTTTTTTTAGATATGGTGATACAGAGCTACAGTACTCCTGCCCCCCCCCCCCCCAATATACCTCTTCTTCTTATGTTATTATAAATTTACTTGTGCTTGATAAATCAGTTATAAATCATTAGTTTGGGGGTTGGCGGATGATAAATGTTACATCATAAACAACGGGCTATAAATCATTGTCTTCAGTTAAGAATTAGGAGGTGGACATACACAGGGTATATTTTGGGGTTGCTCTTCATTCTTTAAGTTTGCTCTGTGTGTAGGCGCACTGACTCAACCTGCACTCGAGGGTATTTTGATTGACATTTCTTAGCAATTTCTTAGCAAACAATCTGTTTGACTGCAGTCATATTTCTCCGCCTTTCACTGCTCCTTCTCAGAATCTGCTGGATGGTGTTGAGAGCATTTGGCCAGTAATGTCATTTATTCATGCAGACGCGTGTCCATATTTCTTTTTCTACTTCTTTTCATTTTTGTCAGGCGCAGATGTCCCGAGCTAGTCCCAGCTTTACATTTTATGGAGGACTTAAAATATAACTGAGGGCATGAGTTTGCCCTTTGCCACGTCATAAAGTGACATCGAAGAACCAGATGAGGTTAAATTCTTTATTCACTTAATATGATTCACTCTACGTAAAGGCAGGAGATCTGGTTGTACATATAGTACCACAGAAACAGTCTTACTGTCAATTGGTTATAAAACTCTACAGTAAACACTGAGTTTTGTAGCCTTCCTACTTGTGTTGTCCGTTTAATGGAAGTCTGCAGCTTTTTGTAGTAAAAACCAAAAGAAGCCTGCAGCTGAATTAGTATTGAATCCAACATGCGACAAACAGGAAAGGCATTCACTTTTATGACAGACCGATGCTGAATTCAAGATGTATTCATTTGATAACACCACAAACCGAGCCTCCGTGTGTCATGTATGCCCAACATGGCGCCACGTTCCTTATCAGTGACACTTTTTTTTTAAGCCAGTCACTTTGAGCCTGATTCATGTTCATGGCACATCTTCAGTAGCATGTGGAAAAGATCTGTGTTGAGGCACAAAATGGATTGAGCTTGCATTGTGGCTAATTCTGATTCAAGGAATTTAGAGAGCTGTTAAGGATGTTAGGCATTAAAGAGTTGTCTTTTTCATAGGATTATCTGCGAAGGAGGAAGTCAGTAGTCAGACAGAGCTGACTGGCACGACAAGATCAGCTTCCATCCAAGTAGAACACTTCTTCAGGCATGCAAAACATGCAGACTTAAGTCACATAATCCCTTTCAATATCTGCAAGGATGTCAATACCCTGACATAAATGGATAGGGTACCATGGTTGTTCAGGCTTACTGTTGTTTCTGATCACAGTGTTTGCAGTGTAGTTGCCAGTTTGCTATTATAACCAATTGTAAATCAACCGACACCGTAATGACAGAGCAAATCTAAACAATTGATGAAATACTCTTTCAGGCTGTGTCTCATTCGCTGCACCCCAGTGCTGTGGCATTTATGGAGCCCTTAGATATTGAAGTAAATAGCAGGGCATGCAAAGCTAGCGCTCAAGTACATTTCAGGGGCCAAACAAACAATGGCGCTCTTTGCACACTTGACGTCTGAGTTCAGATGAGACTGCAACTGTGGATCAAAGCGGGGTTCGGCTGATGCTTTATGGAAGCAATGTTCTGACTGTCAGTGTGACTAAACAAGGCTGTCCAAGCCCAGCTAACCATGACTGCCTGTGAGAGCTATGAAAACAATCACTTTTCAAAACACGCCGTTTCAGGCAAATTCTTAATGTTTCTAAATGCTGAAAACGGCATTGTTTTTGCTTCTTTATTGCATTACTAGGAATTTTAAATCACGTGCCTAGCATATTAGAAATGACACTGTGCTG
The DNA here is from genome assembly GCA_034780415.1 of Cichlasoma orientale. Classification (NCBI taxonomy): domain Eukaryota; kingdom Metazoa; phylum Chordata; class Actinopteri; order Cichliformes; family Cichlidae; genus Cichlasoma; species Cichlasoma orientale. Next base: position 29,712 of record JAVDPK010000972.1, on the reverse strand, counting down.
AACACAAAATATTTTTGGATGTTCTTATAATATCCTGTCAATATTTGCTGCAGCAGCAGGCCAGTTTTTTGTGGAACTCATTAAAGTTTCATTGAGTCATCTCGTGTTACATTGTATTAACAAGGACTTCAGATTTATCTGCAGAGTCTGGAGATTGGAGATGTGGAAAGCATAAACTAAGTATCTGTTTATCCATGCGTTGTATGAACTCTCTTATTCCTGAAGCTCAGTGTGTCTGTGTTCTTGTAAAATTCTAGTAGCCCATTTTTATGAGCTTCTGTTAAAATGCATTTAGCGTTTATGTGAGTAAAGTGTGAAATGTTCGACTATATTGGAACAAATAAAAAGAAAATGAAGATCAAGCTACATTGCGAGACAACTTCTTCATCTTCAGACTTTAATATTAAGCGATCAGTTGTAGTTATATTCAGCCCATTTCAAAAATAATTTGCTTACTGTATTACATGTAGATTGGTGTATTTCAGGAAATTGAAAACAAAATTTTGAGCATTGTATTAGCTCTCACAAACTTCAGTATGGTATAATAAGCTGTGGGTTCATGACTGACACTTTTGGATTTTAAGTGATTCTCAAAATGCCTTTAACTTTGTCTCTCTAGCAGGCTTTAAAGGAGATCACTTGCCATTTGCAGCACAGGCTTTAAGCTGAGTCATCAGACTTTCATGCTTACAAAACTGTGCAAAAGTCTTGAGCCACCCGTCATTTCTTTATATTTTGCTGGGAAAATGTGAAAGTGATTTATTCAAATGTGCAAACATGCAAGGAAATATGACACAAACATTTTTATTATTTTATGTATTATTTATTCTTTATTCTTCAACACAATCTGAACTCTCTAAGCTTTCTTGTAATTTCTTTAAGCAGTCTTCAGGGATAGTCCTCACAGCTTCTTGAAGGACGTTCAAAGCTCTTCTTTGGATGATCACTGCGTTTTGTTGTTCTCTGTCAAGACTACTCCAGTAATGTTGAGGTCCGGGCCCTGATAGAAACTGATAGCGTTCCAATGTGGGGTTTTTTTCTGTCCAGGTATGATTTTACTGCACTGGCAGTGTTTTGAGGATCATTGTCATGCCGAAAAATGAAGCCACTGCCAATCAGATGCTTTCCAGATGGTACTGCATGGTGGATCAAAATCTGACAGTACTTTTCCGTGTTCACGATTCCATCAGTTTTGGCAAGATCCCCAACACCACTGACTGAAAACCAGCCCCAAATCATTGCAGAGCCTCCATTGTGCTTTACAGATGGCTATGCACACTCAGAAGAATTCCTTCTTCATAGGCACTCTTCTACTGAGACCATTTCTGATGAGTCTTCAGTGAACAGTAGATCAACTGAAGGGCAAGATGCATCTCTCAGGTCCTGCGTTACACCTCTGCTGGAATTTATTTTTCCTATTTCTTAAGTACATGACTTTCAGATACTGTTCTATACGACTGTCGATATTTTTTTTTTCCGGCCTGCCACTCCTCCTTTTGTTCCACTCTTGTCCTTTTCCCTCAATTTTTAAAGGGCCCACTGCACAGCATCCTGAGATATGCCAGGTTTTCAGAAAATAGCTCTGGGAATCACCTTGGTGGTGTAAAAATAAAATTTTATGCCTGTAAAACTGTGTTATCTTAGGCATTTTTCAAAGGTATTTTTCTAAAGAAGTGGGAACAAATTATGTGTTTTGTGACAGGCTGTAACAATAATGGGTTTTTGCTAAATTGTCTGTTATGTGTCGATAAAACTTTGGCTTGTTTTTTTTAGGTGCCTCGTTTATGCGTGAATGATACATAAGTCAGCATTAAGTGGATCAACAAACAAACAAAATTCCTCTGAAAAAAATACGATCAGGTAAAAGAACTGCCAATCAGATGCTGACAGTACTTTTCTGTGTTCACGATTCCATCAGTTTTGACAAGATCCCCAACACCACTGGCTGAAAACCAGCCCCAAACCATGGCAGAGCTCCATTGTGCTTTACAGATGGCTGTACATACTCTATACATACTGTTGTACATTTCTCCCTGTTTCCCTCCCTTAAGAATTACTTCTTCATAGCCAAACTTCTACTGAGAGAATTTAGTGGTCTGAAAATTAAAAAGCGGCTAAAGAAAAACTTCACCTTCAGCTGAAGACCACTTTTAAAATTACAAGAAAGCCTGGCTTTTTGGAAGGAAAATATAAAGCAATGAGAGGTGGCTCAAGACTTTTGCAGAGTACTGTACGAGTAAAAAAATTAATAAAATTCCCACTGAATTGGCGCATCTAACATTAAAAAAACAGTCAGATTGGTTAAATGATGGCCTGCGGCAACAAATCTGGCTTTTCTTTTTGCTTCTTTCAGTACTGTCACCCTGTAAGTAACAAAATAAATAACTGTTGTTTTGTTTCCTTATGCGTGTAATGGCTGATGATCAAATGCTTAGTCACCTTTTCTACCTTACATGTCTGTTGTGGTAATTTTGTAGCGTTAGTCAGGCTTGTTTTGAGCTTGGTGAAGAGACAGTGGTCTCCACAATCCATGTTTTGACATGTTCGTGCCATAAATTATGCATACAGGCTGAGGATGTGTTAATAACGCTCACGCGACGAAACTCAGTTGTTATTCACCTTAAATGAAACTGCAAATGTATTCCATCTCTAAATTTAAAAGCAAGTTCAAAGAGACAACAGGCAAAAAAATATGTTTAATATTGCTGCAATAAATCTGTATAATTCTGTGGATTTTTGTGCCGGCTTAGTACCTGTAATGTCATGCAAAGTGAAATGTTGGATGTGTCAGTATTTTCCCTTTCAGTTGATTAAATAGCTGTAGACATATGTAGAATGTCATACATGTGTTTCATCTGTTGTCACTACTTTAAAATATGTGCTGCACTTTTCAAAGTGAAATTAGACAGTTTGTCCGTGTCACCTGCCATGGTGCTAGGCTCTCCCAAAAAAGTACACAAACTGAGTAGCTGCAAATGATGCAAATGACGGATTAAGAAAACATGTATATCCTTTTTTCCCAGATATAAACTGGTGTTTATAAAAAAAAGTCTCATCTGTTACATGAGACTAGACTTACATGCAGTTCATTAGTGCAAGCTGATGTTACGCTCATGGTTAAATCCAGAGTAAGAGGTGATACAGTATATTGTAGTAAAACATTGTTTGTACTGCTGGTCATTTCTCCAGTAGTAATACTATTGTTGCAACTTTCACCGCAGTCTGTGACTTATTAGTCAAAGTCATATTTATAAGCTTAATTTTAAATTATCCATGAGTCACTGAAAATTAACAATTGTTATTTATATTTCGCTAATCATTTCCCTGTGTTAATGACCTTTTCATTGTATCCTTTGTTTCAACATGAGCTCTGTAAATTAATCAATCATCATCCTGATGACATTTAGTAATAAGGATGATAATGATCACAATGATGGTTTACGTGTATATGTGATGAATTGGTGGTTTGATGCAGTAAATATCCACAGCTGTATATAAGCACTGCTTTTCTGGTGTTGTTGTGAAGCCTCACTCTGTGAGTGCCAGTGCATCATGCCTCCAGCATGATGCTGTGTAGGTTCAACACTGGTGCTATAAGATTGGTGTTATCTGGGTTTGCAGCGCCTTGGAGACATACGTCTACATACTGTAGCTGTCTGCTCTTACTGGGGTGCGATGCCAGAAATTTGTGGAAACAACTGGTGATGTACAGATGTTTGTGCTGTTGTTGTTGCTTTAAATGATCCATACTGTCAGGAAGAAAAAAAAAAAAAAACCAGAAGTCATGACATAAAAAAGCGTCTTTGTAAAGCAATGAAATCAAGTAATAAAATAAATAAAAACTGTCCACTACAGCTGAACTGTGCTGTTTGTGCCCTTTCCTATTCAAGCCAATTTTTAACCAAGCAGCATTCAACTTATGCATTGCTGATTGTGCATGATTAATTAGCCAATAAATCTTATTAGCCTGTGTGTATGTGTGTGTATGTGTATGTG
>JAVDPK010000972.1:12429-25616 GCA_034780415.1 Cichlasoma orientale | reverse complement strand
TATATATATATATATATATATATATTTATATAAGTCAGTCATTCACTGGTAACAATGAATGACTTTTATATATAGATAATATATATATAAAAGTCATTCATTGTTGTATGTGAACAAGGTTAACTGTGATTTCGCTGGTACGTCCTGTGTTACTTTCTATTGATGGTGGAAGTGGACAATAAGCTGCCTTGTGCCTCTGTCCTCACAACAAGAGCAGCTTCGCTATTTATTTCACTCAGTATGCATTATGAGGGTGAATATTATTACCATGAGTGAGTCCTCCTGGCCGTTCATGTCACAGTCCGAGTTTGCTTTTGTTTTTTTGTTTTTTAGTATTTATTGACTTTTGGTTCCTGTTTTGATTTCGTTGATATTTCTTGTGTTCTTTTATTCCCAGCATCCCCAGTGTTTCCCAGTCTTTGCCTGCTTCTGTTTTGTGTACGTGTTCTGCCTCCCCTCGTCTGTTATCATGTTTAATGTTAGTGGTTCCTCTTTTCTTTCTGTTAATATTTGTCTTTTTGTTATTACCCGTTTTGCTTTGATGGTTGGTTTTCTCACGTACCGTTTTTCAGTTTCTGTTCTATCAAACCCAGAGTACTGAAGCTCTATAAAACAAAATATGCAGAGTGCATATTCATATATCCGCATTGTGCAAACACAGACACATAAATGAGTGAGCTTGGTGACGGAACATTTTCTAAATGGCAAAAAATTTGCTCTCCCTAAGCCTCTACTGTTTCATTAATTTACAAAAATCAGATAGCATACAAAAACAAAGAATGCATATTATATCGTCATTCAACTCTTACTGTGCATCTAAATTTGAGAAATCACATCTAATGTAACGCCACATAAGCATGGAGAGGATTTTTGTGTCACACAAATTTAAGCAGGGACATGATGCACCCTCAGAAGAATATTTGAAGTGCTGGATAATCTTATTTGGGGTACAGTAGTTTAGTGCTTTGGGGCTTGGCCCGTCCTGCACCGGAACAGTTTTCTCACAGGGGAAGCCAGTTTGGATTCTCCTTGCACCCCTTGAAGAAACAGTCCACTGCTTTTAAATGGAATGAACACAGCAGACATCATCTGCTGTTACCGAAGAAGCTGTTCAAGATACTATGTATATGTTTCTGTGTCTATTTTTCTGTACACATTAGTAGGAAATGCAAATGAAGGGTGTGATTATGCAGTTTTGGCGACTAGACAGTCAGTGCAAGCAGTCTGACGAGAGAGACTATATTCCAGAATGCCAAATTAACTGTGGGGCCAAAAATTCAATAGCATTTTTGGACATGATGTGTGTTTACATCATTTGTTTGCAGTTGTGTTCGAATTTGCAGCCATTTCTGCCGTATAATAAAATCGTGGGGTTTTACATCTGGACGCTGTACACAGTCTGCCTTCAAATTGAAGGGGAAATAAACAGTTCTACTCGTGCAAATTCTTGGTCTGAATAATAATACCAATAACAGCAGAAAAGGGAAAAAAGTGATACTATCGGTACATGAACACTACTGCTTCTGTTTGCCTCTGTCCTGCTGTCATGTACATTCACACAAGGAATATTTTGTTCTGTAACACGTTTGTGAGTTAGTGAACCAAAAGTGCTATGGTGTGGTAATTATTTTAGCTTATGAATGATGCATTCATCTTTTTTTTTAATTAGAGAACTAAGTAGCCCTGCATGGTTTAGCCTGCTACTAAAGCCAGGTTTCATGTTCTCGTTCACCTCTGCAGAGAACTTAAAGTTCTTTAGTATTCCATTAGTGAGAAATGTGAAAAGTTTCTGATGTAGGGTTTAAGCTCTCTTGCACCTTGTTAATGCTGCTCAGTACAATCTATATGACCATTAAAGATTTTGCATTAAACATTCTTTGTTTATGTCTGCTTTGAGATGAGTACATCAGCACACAGTGATGCAGCCAGAACTGTGTTATTGTTGCAGACCTGGTACATTGCTCTGTGGAAGTAGGAAGCCAGCAGTTGTTTTTAAAGCAAACCTGTCCTCCTTGCACACTCTCTCATACCTACTGATTATTTATGTGGTGCTGGTAAATGTGCTGAGCGTACCTAAGTGTATAAATAGCATTACGGACATCATCAGAGACTTCTGCTCACAAGGGGGAAAGGGGAGGGGAAAGCGCTTACTACCAGAGCATTAGATCATGAGCTACAGAGACGATCCATCCTGACTCATCAAGAACTGAAGGAAACTCTGATTCTTCACGTGCTCTTAGTTTGCATGTCCGAGACTCACCGTTGACCCTGCTGACCTCTTTGGCCGCATTGTGCACAGCTGTGTTAGTCATATGAGATGACTAAGGGTATTACTCAATTACCTTTCCGTGGTTCACTGACTTATATATGTGGTACATGGTTTAGGATAACACAGACTTGCAAATGTAACTGTGTTTTTTTTTTTTTTTATTAAAAATAGCTGCATAACCAGAGCAATTATTAGAGCGTATCTTATTTGATGTGATTCTCTCAGGCATCTTGTATTATTGCTCAGTGTCTCAGTGGTCACTGTCTGCACCACAAAGAGATTTCCTTCCTAACAAAGGAGTCACAACATCCTAGTCATGGTAAATATTATCGTAAAACATAAGCACATTTTTTTGCATTTGTGCATTCATGTGTTCCCGCGCGCTGCAGTTCAGCCCGCAGCTGGCCTTTGCCTTAGGTTGTTGCCTTTGTCAAGGAGCTCTCTCTCTCTCATCTCTGGAGGTCACAATGGCTGCCCTGGAGGTACTGGTAATGGACAGTGTGCCAACTGTGGGCATGCTAAGAGAGCCATATGCTGTCTGCTAAATCGCACTCAGCGGAGGCAACAGCGTAATACGGCTATTTAGTGTCTGATGAAAATCACAACATGTTTAATGTGCTCAAGAGAGGAAAAACACTGCAGCTAAGTCATCACTTAGCTGCAGTGTTGTAGTGGCGCGGGTATTTGCGTCTTTGCATGCTTTTTCTTCTTACCGTGTCGCTTCTTGTTGTGTATTCAACATTGATTGCTTCAAGATAGGGTATCAAACAGGCAGGTCTTACCCAGACTCCAGACTCACATGCCTTCATGGGCCTCTCACTATTTGCAATTCATCTGACTGGTTAAGTTCATAACCCCAATTTAAATATGTATTTTGTTTGGTTTTTTGTTTGGTTTTAGATTTGGTTTTGTAATCACTATGTGGGCCATGGCCTTAAAATGTTTACTTTAACCTTCTGGCAAGTCAAGCAGAGTAATAGAGAAGTGGGTATTCTATGTGCTTGGCTTAGACAGTGCTAAAGAGTCTTTAAATTTACTTAACATATGTGTTTGCATGCATAGTCATGTGAAATAGAAAGTTTTAATTGGACTCTGCTGTCCTGTGAAAAACTTAAGCATACCCTTAATGTTTCCATAGGAATTAAGAAGGTAAGTAGCAGCCGGGCTACCTCTATACGTGCAGAAATCTTAGCAGTTTGCAGGTCTGGAGCATTCTGGTGTGTGTTAACACAATACTCAAATCTTCCCAGGAGTGGGCTTCCCAGCAAATCACCTAATGCTCAGAAAAATTGCAAAAACCCCAAGAGATACATGTCAGACTCTACAGGGCTCAGTTAGCATATTAAATGTTAAAGTTCATTATAGTGCAATTAGAAAAAAGACTGAACAAGCATGACTTGTTTGGAAGGGTTACCAGGACAAAGCCTCTTCTCTCTAGAAAGAGCATACCAGCACAGCTTAGGTTTACAAAGTTGAACAAACTACTTCTGGACCAATGTCAGAGTATTCATACTGGTGCTATTACTGCCATCAGTTTCAGAGTCTATGAAGTTTGTCTGAGTCATGATTATTGCTAATGAAAAACTCATTAGGAATTCCGCAGGGTGTTTCAACTGATAATGTTCCTGCGGCCACTGCCTCTATTTACACGACAAAGAGTAACAGGTGCTGAAAGTACTTGTAAAGTAATAACATGACTTTTTTTTTTTTGGAGGGGGATAAAACAGTTTTAGTTTCTGTGGGATACTCATCTGAAAATAACTTATAATGTCAAATAGTGTGCGTATGCGGAGACAAAAACCCAAGCTTACTGCTATCCAAACAGCTGCCTCACCCTGTGTGCTGAAAGGCTGAAGTCCTTAAAAAATGGTGAACAAAAAGCTGTTTGTCCTTGAGGATGGCTGCAGATGAGAAGCCTGGGTTGCTATGCTGGGTTAACAAAAGCAGAGAGAAGCAAACCACCACACTCACTGCTGCAGTATCTAATGAATCATCAATCAAGTAGAAACCGTCAGTATAAAAATTATATAAGACTCCAAATGCATGGAATCTAGAGCAGACAGTATTACTAGTAACTGATTAGGTACTTACAGTAATAGAGTTAACTGTTATTTAGCTAAGTGAGTCATTGTTTTGCTCGTTTTCCTAGGAAAAATCTCTCCTGGTTCCTGCATTGTGAATCTGAGCATAATAAACTTTTCTTTTCCATGTATGACAGAAAATACTTAATATCTTTGGATTTTGGAGAAGATGGTTAATTAAATGATTTAAAAAAAAATCAGCCTGGGAAATAATAATCAGCATTAGTTACTTTTTTGTAACGAGAGAGAAAATAAAGGCAAATATATTGATAAGGGAAGTAACAAGCTATGAGCACTGTTTATTTTTAGCCACAGGAGTTGAGCTTTAAAAGCCACACACCATCTGTTTTAGCACAACTAAAGATCTGGCTACCGGCAGTATATGAGTCTAATGACATCCGAGCTTTGAAAGATGTTTTGAAGCAAAACTGCTTTTGTTTTCGAGCGTCCGACCTTTCTCCTTGCCGCTGGAAGTCACACATCCCACTACGGTGTTTTTAATTAGAAAAATAGCTGCAAAAAGCCATATGTAGAGTCGAAAAACCCTCTCACAAAACCCGATCGGCGTGTCACCCAAGTGATGCGGACGCGCATGCAGCGGATGTGTCTGAGTGGGAGTTTGATGAGTAGATGGAGGGGCAGGTAGCATGCATTTACAATATGTACTATGACAGCTTAAAGCAGCTTGGAAAGCGCTGGTGATATTTGCAGCTCGTTGTATGCAGTGTGCATTAATCAAATCCTTAGTCCTTTAGGAACACAAACATGGGATGGGCATCTCAGTGAAAAGCAGCATGCACGAAATTGTTCTTCTCAGATCAATGTTTAGATCAGGGAAAGCTGGCCCTTTGACATTATGTATGTAAAATAAAATAAGCTGCATTGTATTAAATTTGATGATTTTGGATTTAGCTCATGTTTGGAATATCAACCGCAGTGCACGTTAAGAGAGCTCGTGTAGGCAGGAGGTGAGCCGCAAACTTGACACAGAAGAAGAAGTGGAGGCATGTCTCTTTCTGATGTAATTGATTGCTACTGAACAACCTCTAAAGGTTGCTCTCAATGTCAGGGCCCTTTGTAGAGTTTTACCTTGTTTACACTCGGTAGAATGGAGAGTTTGGGTTGGTAAATATTTATTGCTTGGACAAACACGCTCCTACTGCCATGGCTGGGGCTGATAAAAATGGGCTGTTGAGATTTTAATCAAGATGGCTGTTTTGGCAATTAAATTTGACAGAGGAGAATCTGAGCCATTCCTATGTTGTCATTACTCCTGAAAAACTGGGCCTTTTTCCCCCCCTCATCTCCTAAAGCTTCAATTAACAATGATAGCTCCATGTGCACTTTTAGTTGTGTGCTGGGGAGAGACAGAGGAAAGTGTGGCTGCCTTGAACAGTTTTAACCTATATGCAGGACTGCAGTGGCTTAAATGGGGTTTGAAAATTTTGTTTGTGTACTGAAAAGTATTACACTAGCTTGGGGTTTGGTGGGTTTATACCCAGGTGGCACTATAATGTAGAGTAGCAAGTAAATGTTAAATCACAGCAAATGCAGAGATGTAAAGGATCATTCTGTCAGGTCGGGAGGCAGAGAATCGATTAATAATTTAGCTTGAAACTTGCCTTTTTATTTGAAAAGTTTTTCCCAGTTTACATTCAAAGGCATACTACCAATAAATAATCTCTCTGCCACATACTGCCATTCATGAAGAAAATTGTTTGTGGTGGGTGGCGTGAGTTAGCTGCTCTAAATAAATAAATATTATAAGAGTTTTACCTTATACCTTTTATTTACTTGAATACAAGTTGGGGCAGTACAGTGGTGTGGTGGTTAGCACTGTTGCCTCACAGCAAGAGGGTCCTAGGTTCGAATCCGCCTGGGCCTCTCTGTGTGGAGTTTGCATGTTCTCCCTGTGTCTGTGTGGGTTTTCTCCAGGTACTCCAGTTTCCTCCCACAGTCCAAAGACATGCAGTTAGTGGGGTTAGGTTAATTGGTGTAAATGGTTGTTTGTGTTAGCCCTGTGACAAGTTGGCGACCTGTCCAGTGTACCCTGCCTCTTGCCCCATCAAAGCTGGGACAGGCTCCAGCCTTTTAACAGTCTGTAAACATCTGGGAACTGAAGAGACCAGTTGCTGGACTTTTGGGAGAGGAATGTTGTCCCATTCTTGTCTGATATAGGATTCTAGCTGTTCAACAGTCCTGGGTCTTCTTTGCCATATCATGATGCTCCACTGCTACTGTGAAGTCATGTTGTTCTAATAGATGTGATTTTGCATTGTCTTGCTGAAATATGCAAGGCCTTTCCTGGAAAAAAAGACATTGTCTGGAGGGGAGCATATGTTGCTCTAAAGCCTGTATATACCTTTCAGTGTTGATGGTGCCTTTCCAGATGTGCAAGCTGCCAATTCCTTAGGCACTAATGCACCCCCATACCATCAGAGATGAAGGCTTTTGAACTGAGCACTTATGACAAGTCAGATGGTCCCTCTCCTCCTTCATCTGGAGGACGCAGCATCCAATAATATCACATTTGGATTCATCTGATGACAAAACAGTTTTCCACTTTGCTTCAATCCATTAAGTGAGCTTTTGCCCAGAGAAGGTGGTGGCATTTTTACATCATGTTCACATATGGCTTCTTTGCACGATAGAGCTTCGACCTGCATTTGTGCATGGCGCTGTAAACTGTATTCACAGGCATTGATTTAAATAAGGAGAGCTCATTAGGAGGAATTGAAAATGATTTATTGATATACATAATTCAATTAAGCTATTTAGCCATTCGACTCCGATGGCCCATCGTGGCAGAATGGAATCCCAGCGATGATAGGAATTAGGGCAGGACCCCCAGAGTCTAGACGCTGGCAGTGGTGAACATAAAGATGGAGGCTTGGATGGAGCACTGAGTGACTTGGGTAAGGTGGAGATGGGGAGGAGGTGGGTTGCATGAGTGAGTCTGCGACGGAGAATGACAGGTAAGCAGTGAGATTTAAAATATGCAGAGTGGAGGCTGATTGGCTTGAAGAAGGCAGGCAGAAAGATGATGGGACTAGAGCAACGATGACAGCTTTGGGTTTGACAGCATGTGAAAATAGAAGTGACGTGAAGAATAAACAGTTGCAGCCGAACACCCGGGAAAGCAGATGAGCGATTACAAATCTTCCTTATTGAACTTATGCATAAGCTTCATTTGTGGAAGTGTTCCTGAGCCCATGCAGTGATTTCCATGAACCTTCATTTTAATGCAGTGCTGCCTGAGGGCCCAAAGATCACAGCCGTGTCCCTTGCACACAGAGATTTCTCCAGATTTTCAGAATCTTTTGATGATATTATGTAGTGTAGATGAGGAGATATTCACGATCTTCACAATTTTGCATTGAGGAACATTATTCTGAAATTTGTAGACAGTTTTTTGCAGATTGGTGAACGTTTGCCCATCTTTTCTTCTGAAAAACTCTGCCTCTCTAAGATGCTCTTTTTACACCCAATCATTGTCACTGATGTGTTGCCAATTAACCTAATTAGCTGCAAAATTTCCTTCCAGCTGCTTCTTTTCAGTACCGCTTACCTTCCCAGCCTTTTGTTGCCATCAAATTCCAAATGAGCTAATATTTTTCATGAAATAGTAAATTGTCTCTTTTTGAACATTTGGTATGTTTTATTGTGAATAAAATATGGGTTTATGAGATTTACAAATCATTGCATTCAGTTTTATTTATATTTTGCACAGCATCAATCGTTTTTGTAATCGGGTTGTATACAGAAAACAAGTTCATATCTAATCCTGCAATGACAGAGATCAGTGACAGCAACTTAGACAGTAGGTGTCACTCATGTTAAAGTCATCCACCTGTAAAAATCTGTTTCTTGCTTTGCCTTTGTGGGTTAAAGCTGGGGAAAGACAATGCTGCAATGTTTTGTACTGCTGATATGAGGTTTAAGGTTGGTTCACAGCTTTGAGACAGTGTGGCAGAATCAGTGCAGATTTTATTAATTAATGAAATGATTGGTTTGATGATTAATTTAATTCATTAAATAACAGTTAAACTAAAACGGCGGGTATAATTAATGAGCTGGGAGACATTGTTTCTGTATAATCGCTCGGTCAGTGTGGAGGCTGCACTGGATTGAAATACCTTTCGGCATTTCTTTATCACTCTGTTAAAGTTATTAGCGTTATTGAACCTTTCTATTGTCATATGGGTGACATCTTAATAATAAAATTTGCTATGATAATGCAGTCCGATACTTAGCATATGGCACAAAAGGAGAGCGCAAAACCTCCAGAAACGGCGCGTTCAGCACTGAGTCGGTATTCATTGAATACGTTCATCCCGTTTAATACCTGTAATGACAATTAATTATTATATAGACTTCAGAAAAATATTAATTATTTATTTGAAGCTGGAAATCATCTTTAGAGAAGGAGGCAAGAAAAGTGATATTTCTTCTTGAAAATTTCATCTGGCTGAGAGGCTGTGTAGGCAGAACTTTTTTTTTTTGTTCCACCAATACAGAAATATCAAATCATTTGTATTAAGTCTGGGATGGAATCAAAGAATGAACTATAAATTGAACCTTTTTACAATTCTGACACTATTACAACTGCTGCCTTATGGCCCCCAATGTTATTTGTGCCTGCACATTAAGGTGTGACCGTTTATTTCTCTCCGCAGGCTGCTTTGAACTGAACCCTGTGAGGAGCATCCAAAACAGCCCGGTATTCTGGTGAGTTCCCAAATTGAAATTAAAACCCTCTTCACATTTGCATAACACGCTGCAATACATCCAGACTGTTAATGCGAGCACAAAGTGACGGGGCAGCTGGACGAAAAGAAAGACGCTTTGATAACAATATGCTAAAGGAATATTGTCACCCTTTGACTCGATCGATCGCTCAGGGTCAATATGTTTGACTCATCATGCAAGCATATTCTCTGCACAAAGGCGAAGCTTACAGATTTACTCTTTCCTTCCTTTCTTCTCCCACACACACCACCTCGAATGGAGAAAAAGAGCAATTCAAAAGCACAGCGTCTCATTCTTTGCCTTCCCTTTGTCACACGCAGCTTTAACCACATGTTCACATACAGAACGGAGAGAGCGACGGGGAGAAAAAGAGAGAGAAAGAGAGAGATCCTCGGCAGAGTGACTCTGTTAACTATCCTCTCACATAGGCAGGGTTGGGCTGGCGCCACGGCTGTTTGCCTCATAGCCTGCGCAATGGGAGTCGGCTCCATTATCAGAGCTGCTGCTTCACCACCCTGCAGCAAACCCAGCATCCTCTGCTCCTGCAGATTTAATTTCTTATCTCAATAGGGAAAACAGCCTCTCTGATGAACGGCAGAAAACACCCTGGGCTGCTGTGAACACGGATTGAGAATACATACAATAGATGGCTTGATAAACTTATGAGTGTATGTAACATTAATATTCCTCATAGGAATTGGTTTGTCATAGATATTCAAAGGAACGCGCTTTATACAGTAAATAATGACTAAGGGGATGAAGGTTGGCTTCACCATCATGTAATGAGGCAATTATTTATGAGCCACCGATGAAGCACACATCACACCTTAAACAGGATCCCTGGCAGGTGAACGCCTATAATGTGCTGCTGTTATTCAAAGACAAGCCAAGTTGTCCTCGTGTTTCTGTTTGCACATAAATAGCTTTTCAACTGCCGTACTCTCACATGACATAAACTCAGCGTGAACCCATGCCTCATGTGTGCTTCCCCTGTCAAACGTCTTGCGAGAGCACATTATCACCTCTCGCAAAATAGAGCAGCTGGATATTCCTCATGACCAGTTTCTTCTAAATGCCTTTGTGCAAAAACAAAGAATATGCAGGCTTCTTACTGTGACGTTGCTGGAGATTTTTTTTCTTCTTCTTCTTCTTCTATTGTCTTCACATTTGCAATGGCAAAAGTTCTTTCTCGGTCCAATAAGAATGGACACGCTGTGGCTTTCCAGCCCTTTGCTAACAGCTTCATCAATGTCACGAAAAGCCACTACAGTGGTAATTGTGTGTCAACATTCCCATACCCTGAAACAAAAGTTATTATGTGAACACAAAGAAGTAATGTCACTGGATATACCCTTACTAAATTAGGTTTCCTCTGTTTACAGTAATCACCTGGTAGGTCTGTACTTACTGATGGTAGTGCTGTCTTATCTGTGGTCTAAAGCTTCTAGAGTAATTTATTACAGTCATCAAAGTTTCATGATCATCTTGGCTTGTAAGAGGCTTTATCCAGTGGTGGAGAGTATTCAGAACCTTCAGTAAGCTGAAATTTGAAGAAAAAAAAAAAACACAGCAGATTTTAAATATAGAATTACTCTCCCCTCTCTGGTCTAAGCCCCCCCTCATCAGATGAGCATGCACACATATGCGCCAAAAATGAGTGGCTGCTGACTTTTAGCTTCACTCAAGTTGAACCTCACTCTGCCAGGTGAAAGTCATCTGTTCACCCCATTGCACCCACGCGTCTTACTTCCCTGAATCTTGTTCTTCGTTCCACTTTGTATTACTCACCCAGTTCAGGCTAAAAAAAAAAAATCTATGTTTGGGCAAAAGCTCCTGTATCAGGCTTGAGCCTGTAAAGAAAAAGGAGGTGCACAGTTTTTGTTTCTTTGCGGTCCCCGTGAGTCATAAGATGCGAAAAGGTTATTATTACACAACATGGTTTCTGCCCCTGCTTTTAGCTGCCCTCACACGTAAATTTCACACGTAACTGTCTGAATGATCAGGTACAGGACACTGTCCAACATTGCCCTTTCACACATACCATGTGTTGACACGACTGGAAATACTCTTTCATTTAGGCGGGGGGGTGGGGGGAGGGGGGAGGGGGGGGAGGGGGACAGCAGGATAGAGCGTGCAGGTGACATGAGAGAAATGTCATCAGAATGCACACTCATCTTTGTGAAATCTCCGGGCAATTACTCTCTCTGTTCACAGATGGACTCAAGCTGACATCGCACGAACTTTACACAGATTGATTCTGATATTTTTGTTCTCACATACAGCTCTTCCAGCTAATGTCTAGCAAAGTTCAAGGCTGCAGTGCATGTGTGAAAACAGCTTTAGTTTTCAGTCCATGCCCCTTTTTAACAAGTTAATGCAACACCCACATGTCCTCAGATCATGTATTTCAAGTTGCAGCTCCAGATGTCCCGCAGAATATTATGAATTCCAAACAGAGTGTCAAGAGCCAAGAGATGTTTCAGCGGATGAGCCGGTGGTAACAGCAGCACATCCACCTGACCGCATGGTAGCTGATGTAGCCCTGATTGAGACATTCTGTTGTTTCTTCGATAGCCAGTGTGTGCGTGTTCATTTTGGCAAACAATGTCACAGCTATATAATCAGGATATGCAGAGCAGCGGCTCTGAAAATGGCTTGTAAGTGACTGCTGGTTAGCACGTAGTAAATGTGCAGCACTTCAGTCACTTCTTTTGCTAATTCTGTTGTCTGGCCACAGGAAGACGAATGAGGAAGGCTTTACTGGGAATTTGTCTGTGTTTAAATAAGGTACGTGTGAGCGCAGAGAGTAACAGATGTAAAGGGTTCATAGAAAGCCAGCTGAGTTTATCTTGCACCAAAAAACAAAAGGCCATGATGAAAACACAGTTTTTGTTTTCCAAGTTTCCAGAATTTAGTATTACAATTTCGAAATATCTCTTGGCTGTGAGATAAGGATTTCTGTGGTGCAGACATTGCCATAAAAAACAAAAAAAAACAAATCCACTTGTATTTAGTTCCCCAGATGCTGGGAGTACATGAAGACTCTTGTGTTCACTCTTACAGCCAACAACAGATTTGGTGTTCTTTGCTCTTGATTGAGATATTTTAGAGTTTGAAGAAGCGACTCTGGCGAGAAAATAGCAGTGTTGGACTGTGGCCGCTCAGTCAAAATAGGGAAGGCCTGTGCCTACTCAGGCACATCTATTCTAGTGGGGGTTATGCTTATCTGGTTTTGACGTCACAGCCTGCTGCAAACTTCGCTGGCTGATTCAGAGGCAGACTTTCTGGTTTATGGGGAAAGAATGAGGAGATGGCAATAGATATATGGAGGACATGTAATAAACTCAGATTTCTAAATCAATTTCTGCATTCAAAAATTTAAAAAAGAATGACATTAAAATTTTTATATACACTGTAATGTAACAGTGCAAGAAAAGACATAATGTCCAAAGATGAACATCAGTGCGAATGCACCGTATCGTGACACGTCAGTGAAATACATCATGGCCACAAAACAAATATTGAATCTGATCATGTTTCTGAATGCTGGGGTTTATATATTGTGGCACTTTGAGAGGACATTGATTTTTCTTGCTTTGAACTGGCAGTCCTGCAGGATACGTTCTGCACAAAGGGAGTGTCTAGTTTGAGCGCTGCACAGGGAAGCAGCCATCAGTTAATTTGGCACTTGGATAGAAATAGAATATCCTTTTTAAAGTCAAAACACTTGCATTATCAATTTAATTTACCTAGGAATACATAAAAGGGGATGCAGAGCCTCTTATGGTTTCTTAAAACGAGCAGAATATCTGTGAGGCTGTGTTGAGTTGATCGAGATTTAGTTTACGGTTTAACTCAGTGGTATAAATTAAAAACAAAGTGGACGACAGGGTCTCAAGATTCTCAGGGAGGTGATTTTGGTTTCCTGTGGTAGCGAGCTTAGTGCAGGAAATGAGTTTGACATTTTTGACATGTTATTACATGTGCAATCCAGGTTACAGTACTTTGGTTCATTTTCCCCTCTAAAAGCTCTTATATGGAGAAACTGAAAAGAATGGAGCTCAGCACAGAGTAAGGCCAATTCATAT
>JAVDPK010000971.1:540305-585622 GCA_034780415.1 Cichlasoma orientale | reverse complement strand
GGACTTAAAGGATCTGTTGCTAACATCTTGGTGCAGATACCACAGCACACCTTCAGGGGTCTAGTGGAGTCCATGCCGCTACAGGTCAGGGCTGTTTTGGCAGCGAAAAGGGGACCAACACAATATTAGGCAGGTGGTCATAATATTATGCATGATTGGTGTACAGTGCCATGACAACATCACTGGCTGGTGGATGACTCAAAGCTGTGACGACAGTGCCTAAGCTCTGGCTGTGTCCTGTAGTTCTTAACTAAGTCCTCAGCCTGCTTGTGTAGAGCCTAGCCACATGTTTCTGCTCCTCAGCAGTACTGCTATTTTGATTGGCTTGATTTGACTTAAATGAATTGAACTGAGTATCGGAGAAAGGCCAGAATCCCAGTACGACACGCAGACAAGAATGTGTCTTGTTTTTACAGTGAGCTGATGGGTTTGCAGTGTTTCAGGCTTTTAGTCACATTTCTACAGAGAGGGGTGGACAATAAAAATGTCTTGTGTCTCAGCAGTGGGCACTTTTTTTAATAATTTTTTTTTCTTTTTTTTTTTTTTTACATCTTTCTGGTGTTGAATCTGTTACAAACCAAATTGAAATATCTTTCAAAATGCAGAAGTTAATGGGGTCAGACAGATCTAATATGTGTTCGATTAATATCTGAATATAAAATGTAATGCACGTGATGCTGCCTTCAATATGTATAGTGCAGCCTAACACAACCTGCTATAAAAAGTAGATTTTCACTCCTGACAAAGTGACCGTAACTTCATTAACACAGGGATGGATGAGGATTTGATGGCAAATAATGCTTTGTCTTCTTCTACATATCCTGCAGCTCCGCCTGAGCCATTAGATTCAACACAGGAGTCGCGTTTTTGTCAGAAACATAAAGGTTCTTCTTTAGCTACCTCTTACTGATCTTAATTGCCACGCTGTTTTCAGAGGGGAGGACATATGTAATGACTCTAATGCCTGTGCTTTTTTGTTTAGCAAGCCTATACACACTTTGACCAGGTCTGCTCGTTTTTGAGCTCGCTCATTTGTGCTGCCGTTGGTAGGACGCTGGCCATTATTTTAAATGAACTGGCTCCGTCTTTTGTTTATTAAATAGCGCACCGCTAGTAGATCAACCGCAGAACTCTCCACTCTCATCGGCGCATTTGTGAGATTGCGGCTTCACATTAATTCGCCTTGCTTAGTAAGTCTGGCCTTGTGTGTCTGCAGTATGTAATGTAATTTCCTCTGTTCGCTGTAAAAA
The DNA here is from genome assembly GCA_034780415.1 of Cichlasoma orientale. Classification (NCBI taxonomy): domain Eukaryota; kingdom Metazoa; phylum Chordata; class Actinopteri; order Cichliformes; family Cichlidae; genus Cichlasoma; species Cichlasoma orientale. Next base: position 584,372 of record JAVDPK010000971.1, on the reverse strand, counting down.
TTTGGAGACCTTGCATAATCTTAAAATTCATTAAAACACAGGGGACTCAGTCTGACTCTCTGCTATAGAGCTTATGAAAGTGCCTGCTCAAGTTCCTGCTGAATAACTAAGAAAGTCCTTGTTTTCACCGCGAGCCCTTTTGACCTAAAAGGGCAGAATCATCTCTAAATACCTGCAATTTGTCATTACCTTAGTTACAATGATAGATACTATGATACCTTTCTTTTTACTTTACTTTCCTTTTTACTCCAAGGAGTCTCAGGGCCAGGAATCAGGTGTCTTGCCACCTACCATCTCTGCATTCCAAATGTTCTATAGTGCCTGTACCCTATATGTGGCTCATCAGAGTGCTAGAAATCTTGTTTGTTTCATGTGCTGTGCACAGCTAGAAGTGGGGAGCATTATACCCCATGTCCCCCTACACCCACGATCATGCAATTTCCTTCAATGCTCCTCTCATTATGGTGCAGACAGTCAGAGGCTGGAGTTAATACCAGCATAGAGAAGCTCCCTGGCTGAGGGGGTAATGTCATGCAAATAACACAAAGACCCCATGTGTGTAACATAAAGGCCTTGTAAATGAAAGGATAGCTCTGGAAACACCTTACTTTATATGCATCCTTAACAGTTAATGTGTGAAAAGGACTCAGGTGTGCTATTGCAGGTGGGTACGAGCCCCTGGAGAAAAAGGTTTACCACACCTGATGATAAGATAACAGAAAATGCAGTGCAACATTGTTATTTTCTATTCCCACTGTTCTTTCTGAGAACAGAAAGAACTGGCTGCCAGTCATGGCATTATCTGTACTTTCCCTTACTGTAATCTTGGCTGCAGCAAAACTGTGAAGGCCAGTGTCACAGGTATTTAGAAATTGCTTCTGAGGTGGACGGGGCGATCTCTGTAACAAGATATTATGTGTAACACAGACTCGCTAAGCCTGGGCTAGAGGTCAGTTAATCGTCTCTTCTCCTCAAGCACCATTGTAGCCTCCATGACTCTCAGCAGACTGATTGATGTGCAGTTGTTGTCTCTGTGCTTTATTGCTATTTGTTTTGTTTGCTGCTGTTAGAAAGCAGACATAATCACCACTACTTCCAACAATGAGACTCTCTAAGAGACCTGCAGACTGGTATCAGTGTCACAGAATAGCCGTTGCATATTTTGTCTTCTGTGAAGTTTCTGTTATTTACCTGCTTTGGTAAATCTTGTCACTTTTAACAACCTGATCCCACTTTTTACAAAAGAACAATGACGTAACACTGGAAACAGAGGGCAAACAATGCCTGAAAAACCTGAAATACACTCACCGGTCATTTTATTGAGTGTGCCTTGAGGTGACTGTTGCTGTGAATTGGCGCTATATAAATAAAATTTTATTTAATTAAATTAGGCACACCTGTTCAATTGCTTGTTAATGCAAACATCTAAGTAGCCAATCACATAGCAGCAACTCAATGCACTTAGTAGATATGGTCAAGATGACCTGCTGAAGTTTAAACTGAGCATCAGAATGGGGAAGAGAAATTATTTAAGGGACTTTGAACTTGGCATGGTTGTTGATGCCAGACAGGGTGGTCTGAGTATTTCAGAAACTGCTGATCTGCTGGGATTCCCCCCCCCCACAGCCATTTCTAAGGTTTACAGAGAATAGTCAGAAAGAGGGAAAACATCCTGTGAGCTGCAGTTCTCTAGGAGAAAATGCTTTGTTGTTATCGGAGATCAGAGGAGAATGACCAGACTAATTTGAGCTGATAGGAAGGCAACAGTAACTCAAATAACCACTCATTACAACAAAGGTATGCAGAAGAGCATCTATGAATGCACAACACATTGAACCTTGAAACAGATGGGCTGGAAGAGCAGAAGATCACACCGGGTGCCGCTCCTGGGAACTGAGGATACAGCTCATGCGAGCTCACCGAAATTCTACAATAGAATATTGGAAAAACATTGCCTGGTTTGATGAGTCTCGATTTCTGCTGCAACATTTGGATAAAACATATAACATTTTCATTCATATATATATATATATGAAAATATATATTCATCCTTCCTCATATCAACAGCTCAGACTGTTGATGGTGTAATGGTGTGAGGTATATTTTCTCTGCACAGTTTGGGCTGATGAAGCAACACAACCTACCAGAATATTGTTGCTGAACATGTCCATCCCTTTATGACCACAGTGTACCCAACTTCTTATATATGCTTCCAGCAGGATATGCACCATATCACAAAGCTCAAATCATCTCAAACTGGTTTCTTGAACATGACAATGAGGTCACTATACTCAAATGCCCTCCACAGTCATCAGAACTCAATCCAATAGAGCACTTTTTGGGATGTGGTGGAATGGGAGTTTCACATCATGGCTGTGCAGCCGATAAATCTCCAGCAACTCTATGATGGTCTCATGTCAATATGGACCAAAATCTATGAGGAATGTTTCCAGCACCTTGTTAAATCTGTGCCACGAAGAATTAAGTCAGTTCTGTAGGAAAAGGGTGTCCAACCCAGTACTAGCAAGGTGTACCTAATATAGTGGTCAGTTAGTGTATGCTAACAGCTAATAACATGCTTATGTTCAAAGAAAAGTTCATACTAACTTTTTCATAAAACATTTGCTTTTCAAAATAAAAAGCAATAAAGATGCACTATGTGTAAATGCAAAGCAATCATCCATCCATCCATCCATCCATCCATCCATCCATCCATCCATCCATCCATCCATCCATCCATCCTCTTCTGCTGATCCAATTAAAATTAATTGTTTCCTTTTATGGTAATGCAATGAATTTCTTCTGCTGCCCAAGATCAGCAAATCGAAGACACTCCTTTACATGCTGAATTAGTTAAAAAGGTGATTTAAAGTAATTCCGAGTTTATGGATTATCCAATTAGCTCTTAACTTTGCAGAAAAAAAAATCACACCGTCATTAATCATGCATGAATTGTTTCCCACATTAATATCAGTTTGGAGAGCTGTTCCGTTTTTTAAATTTATTTATTTTTATGTCTTTGGAACAAAAATGGTTTTCTGTAAGCTACCAAAATGTAATTATTTCCTTACTTACTGGACTACCGAGTATAATGGAGCAGAAAGACTTACGACTTCCAGAAACATTGATTCCACATATCTCCAAAACACATCAAATGAGATTAGTGGGGAAGATGGCAGGTGTGCCTTTGCTGATGACCCCCTGGGATGTGTCCTCTTTTAAATAACTGCTCACTTCTGTCAAATAACCACACGTCAGACCTGCTCTTGCTTGTTTGGCAAATTTGAAGAATGACTGGCAATAGACTTTTTTTTTTTTAAAAAAAAAAGGAAAAGTGCAAAAAAGAAAGTTATAAGGTTACAAGGAAGACACCAAAACTGAAAAGAGTAGTAAGTTACTTCACAGTAAGAATAATAACACAGTATGTGGCATTAACCTTCAGATTAAATACTGCGTGTGTGTCTAAGTGCAGCCTTATGAATTTGAGCCATTTCAGACATCACTCTGGGGAGCTAGAGTTGGGTTTTTGACACATGTGGCTGCGTGGTGGGCATGCATTTAAATGACAGGAAAGAAATGCAACAGGTTAGGTAGTTAAATACCCTTCAGCCAGGATGATCACTGTGTGACAGACAGCCTCATTAACATAAACTAGTGAGTTCTTTGGATAATAACTGAGAGGCAGAGACCTGGGGTGATTAGGAAATTAAAACGATAATTGTCTGACTGCTTGAGCTTCCTCTAAAAGCTTCATTTGACATGTCGTTTGCTCACTGGCCTTAATGACTTTAACTCCATGGCATCTCATGGGAAAAAGTGCCTTAAGAACAGTTGTTAGTTGTTTTGGAATTGGAGGGGAATGTTGTTTTTCTTTTTCTTTTTCTTTTGTTTTTTAAAAAGCAAAGACACTTAAAATGTAATTGCTAATTAAATAAAATTAAAAAGGGTAAATCTGTATTTTTGAAAAGCATGAACCTCCACTGCCAGAAAAAGTGCGATGTATAAATGAGCTTTTTTTGTTTTTGTTTTTTGTCTGAAGTTCTTTAAATCACAAGGTCAGAGGAGAACCGTTCAATATTCTCAGGCATCACAGATAAATTGGAAGTATTAGAAACTGTCACGTCCTCTCCACAGCTTACTGTAGTTCCAAAATCACATTCTTACTACAAGAGAGACTTGGCACTGCTCCAGCTACCATTTCCCGGCCAGGGGAGCATCCTTGTTGGCTTTCTTATGCTACCTTACTGTATGATTTATGATTCTGTCTATGTGCATCTGCTGCATTAATAAACATTGAGGCACACGCTTATAGTTTAACAGAGTTTTAAATACATTCTGTACCCATAGCCCAAGAATCACGAGCGTCACAGCTGAAGATCACATTCGTTTCGAGTACATAGCTTTGGTAATCGCCTATTTTTTTTGGCCCGTTAAGCTACTGATTGTGTTGTATTGTGTGGCTATTCATTTGTCCAAAGACGGGTGACCTTCAGCTGATACTTCAGCGCGGCTCAAAAAAAGAACAAAAAATGCTTTTGTATATTGCTTTATGATGCAAAGTTTCAGAGGTTGTCATAGTAACCAAACCTTGATGCCGACAATGGATGGAGTTGCTTTCGTAGTTCTGTCTCCAGACATGCCATGGAAGATATATCTGAGCCAGGAATAGTAGACTGGAACTGCGGTGAATTGAGGCATCATTTTTTCTGCAAATCCGTCAAGGCAGTAAACAGAAAACCAATGAGATATCAAGTAGTGCAAACCCGGGGGAGCAAATTACACTTGCAATGAGTCAGGCGCAGAGTTACCGAAGATGGAATGTTGACAGCTTGAATGATATAAACATTCAGAAAACATGCATTTGAATATGGGTTTCAGGCATATTTTAAGGGCGGAATGCCCACAAAGAAATAAATTTGTTAATGTTTATGTAAAAATGTTGATCATACTGAAAGTTGTTATTTCTTTTCCCTAATCAAGTTGATTATATGCAGAACCTTGATATTCCCCCTCAGGTGGAGCTGGTAATATTCAAACTTACTTGACACAATTAAACCAGTGGGATGCATCTATGATCATTAATCAAGATGACTTGACCACTGAGAAATATCCTTTTTAAATACGAATGGGTAAGTGGTAAATTTCCTGTAGAAAACAGTTCTGTATCTTTAGTGTTTTTGCCTCCTCTTTTCTTTCATTTCTAACTAAACATCATTGCTCAGAATATTCATGAACTGTAAGCCCTGAAACAGGCTCAAGTCATCTGGAGGATAGAGTCAGATTATTGTCTGAATGTTTACCATTTGACCCTTTTGTGTTTGTTGCAGTTTTAAGCAGTGTGTACGGTAATTTTAGACTTTTCCATTTTTGACTAAGCTTTTTCGTGCACAGTTATGGGTTTCGTTTTAAAAACATATTCATAGCCGACAAAGCAGGATTAATGGTTTGTGCACGTAATATCCCTTTAATAGCACTTTAAATGTTCTGTTCTTCGTTGTTACACTATTTTAATTCATTTTTATTATCTTTTTGAACTTGTGATCTCTCTGTCTGTTCTGTCTGCACTGCTTTATAAATACAGTCTATGCATGAACTTCTGCAACTTCTTAGCATGTTATTATACTTTAGACAACAAGAAAGTACCAACAAGTTGTGATTTTAGTTAAAATGACAAAGTTGACTCCAACAGAATGAGCACTATTTGGTGATTCACTTGGCTACAGTTCGTGCACCACAGTGTTTGATTACATTTCAGTTAGAACTGATCATTTTTGATTAAACATAATTACACATGGATGCATGTTCCAAATTATTCCTTTTTACTCTGTTTTGATCTGATTACCTGCATAATAATAATAATCCTTATGCATAATTAATAATAATTATGCATAAGAATTTCTGTTTCACATTGAGGTTAAAGGCAATATTATAAAAGTGAGTTGTTTGATGAGAAATTTTAAGTAAGTGACTTTCAGGTAGTTGAGCTTCCAAATATGGAATCCATCTTCTGTGAAATATCAAAGCGGTGATTTCATCTCATCGTGATTTGATTAATGTTTTTCACATTTTAATCAAGAAATGACTTTGTCCAGATTGACTGCTAAAACAAACTAACAAAAAATGTTAATCCTCTCAGTTATACAACCGTTAGTCATTCCTCTATCTACTGTGATGAAATGCTTTAACTTGGATTTGCAGGATTTTTTTTTTTTCTGATTGTATCTTCATGGTGAACATCCTTGCATCTTTTAGAGATTTTGATTATATTGAGGTCTCTTTTCTTTTTTTAAAATAAAAGATTCAACACTACAGAGTTTAATTCATGCCATACAATATAAAATCACATTGAAATCATATTTAGCTACATTTCCAGTGACTTTAATTGGATTAGAATACCTCTTTCTACTCTATAGTAGTGTCAAAACTCTCTGTTTGCACTGTCATAGGCACTGACCTAATTAGTGTGCTCCTGTGCCTTCTATCTTTTCTAAATACACTGTGTACTTAAATTTGAACAGGTTGTGTTGTCTTAAATTGAACACAGCATGTTTTACACTTTCTGGAATATGATTGCAATAAACATTTTACTTTGATTGCCATGCTTGCTGGCAAAGCAAGCATGGCAATCAAATATGACTATTTACAAACTGTTGAACCTATGATGTCACACATATAAAAGGCAGTTCACTCTCTGGGTAGTGGCCATTTACTGTTAAGGGAATAGTATTGTATTTTTTATATATTAATTTTGTTTTCTTTGTTCATTTTAAAGGTTCTTTAAGAAGGGTAACATGACAGATGGTTACTTTGGTTATTATGTAAGAGTAGGTATTGAATAATAGGTATTGATTTGTAACTGGACATGAATAACGTGACCTTATTATATAATATTGTACTACAGTGTATTTCTAACTAACTAGGCAGCTCATTCTCTCTCTCACTCAATATTTTCTTTAAAGATATAACACATTTTGGGGTCAACTTGAAAGAAAAGAAAATGTGAAATGTAAACGTGACATCAGAGGTCAAATGTGACATGATATTTGGATGCAAACTATAATGTGATATTTAGAATTCCCATATACCATTATCATTTCCTAAATGTTGCCAATACAAACAAAGACAGTGGAATTTTAAGCAAAGTTTTAAAGATAAAAGAGCATTAAAAATACTGTTTTGATAAAAGTGTTTGTGCATACTGGTGGATTAACCTTTACAGAATCATAAAAAATATTTTTTTTCTAATTACCAATACTGTTAATTTAGGGTAGCAGTGGCAAAAACCTTACATTGGGTGGTGGTCTAATAAATTTGTTAAGCGCTGTATGTAATACTAAATTTATTTGCACTGAAGATGACATTTGGCTGCCAGCTAACTAGAACCTGTCTTCCTCATACACATTTCTGCTTCTACTTAACCAAGGTGGCAACCATTCAGGCTAAGAGGCATATAAGGCCACAGACAGATCAGTTGGTGACCCACTGGTAACCACCAGTGTCTAGGCTACGAAGAAAATGAGTATGTCCTGACTGGTTGTAAGTCGTTGTTGGAGGTTGCGCGATTGCTAAAGCCCCAGTTACACAGGCCTAGATACCGGTCAGTCACGCCCTGGTAACCATCAGTTGTGAGGGAAAATGTGTATTCCCCAGCTGTTTGGTGATAGGTTGTGAGAGGTCGCTTGCTGTTGCTTGGTGAAATTGGCCGCAAGGAGGTATATGGTGCTGCAGTGAAAACCTCATTGTGATTGCTTTGGTCCCCAGCAGATTGCCGAAGTCATCTGCAAACACTCGCTGGCTGATTGCTAAGCAGTATGGAAAGTGTGAAGAGTTCAGTGTAGACTGGAAATGGAGACTGTTCTCCTCCAATATAAAAGCCGCACCTTTTGAAACACATTGGTTTCAGATGTAAGACACAACTTTTACTTTGAAGGTGAATGTTCCCCTTTCTAGTTTGTGTCACACTTTCTTATGTTTAATAGGTGGTTTGTCAGTGAGTGTTTGCACACAAGTCGGCGTCTTCCATGCAATTTATGGGCAATTTCATCAATGTGCTAACAACCAAAGCACTCACAGGGAGGTTTTTGGTACAGCACCCTCTTTGCGATGAACTTTACCCAGTGACAGCCAGCTAGTCAGGGAATACACATTTTTTTTCTCTTGGCCTTTGTGACTGAAGCCGAAAGCATTTCCATTCAACATGCACTGTATGCACCTGAACCTATCAGTGTGAATGCATTTAAAATAGTAAGCCTACGTGCAAACATATGGAATTTGAAAGAAAGTGTATGAACACTGTGCAACACAGATGTCTTTTGGATTAAGGTGCTAAAAGTCTATTGGACTACTCCATGCAAAAATTAGAAGACTGACAAATATTATTGGATGACTATTAAATCAGCTAATAAACTGAGAGCTTCCAGACTGAAATGTAGAATTTCTTACACAGTTGGTGATGGTGGGAGAATATTACTGTGGAAATAATATGGGAATTACTTCACAAACATGCACTAATTTGCCCTGAATCTTGTTGACATTTAGTGGTGTTAACAGTGGATAAGCACAATCACACTACTTACCACAGACACACTAATTTACAAAGCCTTTACAAAGATGTTTTAGTTGGCATCCACTATGGGACAATAGAATGGACTTAACCTGAGTCAGATGCTCTTCATTAGGGCGATCGATCAGAGAGTGGGTTATGACTAATGTCCCTCTTGGGCCATTGTGGGCAGAGCTTTGTCAAACACCATAATAATCATAACTAAACAGCCCTTAAACTCTGGAATGGGGCAACTGAAGGCATTTCAGTGGTTTCTTCAGGACTTTGTTGAACTTCTATCTTAGAAACAAGCAGTCACCATCAAGTACTGGAAAGTCCTGGAAGGCACATTTGACAAATGCTGATGTGGCATGTGCCCTGTCTCACTGGTTCATGCCCTGAAGTAGGGGCAAACTAATACCCTCACTCTTAGTGTGGCGAATAAGGTTGCCTCTGGTCCTGATACACTGTCAAAATGGAACGGTACAGTCACATAGAACTACAGACTTCAAGAGACTGGTATAAAGACTAAAGAAAAAAACAAACAAACAAACTCCTTTATAAACCTTGCAGTAAGCACTCTCCAACTACTCTGTGCAAAAAACCCTACTATATTATACTGATGATATTTCCAGACCATTTGGAAACCAAAAGGCATTAGGAGCTGACACTTGTCAACAAAGTTATGGTAGATTATCATAATTGTGTTAGCTGGTCTACAAATCAAAGGAAACATTTTACCAGCATGATACCAAGATTCTTCTTCAGGGAAGTATAAAAAGTTTTAAGATTCTGACACACTGCTCTGATAGGTTCTTAAATGCAGTCCCAGGAAATATACAAGACACTGACTCTCCTGTTACCAGATACTGAACCCTCTGTTCTGTTAGCTGAATTTCCCGATCAAAAATAACATAAAAACATATGTTTGTCAGGATCCTTTTAAATTTACAGCCTCTTATTGTGTTCTAATACTTTTTAAGTAATATTTATAATTATTGTGCACAGTTGTCTGAAGATTTTTACACAAATAGGATAGTCTTGGCTTTTGAAGCAAAGAGCTAACAATAGGGTAAGTGATTATGAGGTGAAAGGAGGGGGGAAAGTGTAACACTGAAACTCACTAAGGGACTAGGCACTATCAGTCACATTTGTGAGTTTCTGGAAGATGACTTTAGCCATTGCCAATTACCTTGAAATCCTTCGAGCCTTTGTCAGCCCAGCATTTGTTACTATTTCTACTCTGCCTATTCCCAACTCCCAGTGATAATTGCAACCTGACACCCTGTGTAGAATAACAATTGACTTGAGTCGTCAGGGAATGTTCTCGGTTTCCATTCATGTTATTTTCTTCTTTGCATCTTTTCATGTTGAGACCTGCATTGTGTAGAGCTTTGCTGTATTTTTTTGTCTCCCATTTTACAGCTCTAATTTCTGAAATAAATGTCAACATAATAGCCACTGCACAACAAGTGAAGAGAAGCTATATGGAAGTTTTCTTTTTCTTTATAAAGGTGATTAACTTAATCTGAAGTAGCAGTTGTAGCAGCAACCGTTTACAACAGTGATCTTTTCAAAATATAAAAGCAGGTTTTTCAAATAATCAGTTTTGTGTCCCATACGTGGTTCATTTTTCTTAAATAAATGAACACGTCTCCCCTCGTGAAATGGAACTTAGATTCACGTGTTCTTGTTTATGTTTCAGTCAGAGTCAGATGACAGTTTTTTATTACTATGCTTCCAATCCAGATATAGATCTGGATATCACAAAACTCTGATGCAGGCAGCTTTGCGAAAGACGACAACAAAACAAACAAAAGAGCAGATAGAAAGAGGGGAACTAAGAATAGAACCATACAGATATCAATGAAATATAGGAAGCGCCTACGTAACTAAAAAAAGCAACTCCTCAGCACTTCCTAGCAATTTTTCATTTGACACTCTGTCACTCTGTCCCAGTGTGAGACTAGTTTGGCGAGGCCAAGCATTGCATTTTTACTCTCTGCTGTAACCCAACACTAGTCACCTGTGCCACAGAGTCACATTTAATTGCATTAGAGTTATTGGTGAATATTTATTTAAAGCTTAGATGATACCTGAAGGCAACTTTGAGCTTTACACAAAGGCTAAAGAATCTTTTGGATCAAAGGACTAAACTAGAATGGCAAATGCTCTCTTGTGAATAGATGCCTCTATTCACTGGCCATGGGTACTACCGTCTGTCTGACTTAAACAATACAAGATAAGGCATCATTAAAATAAATGACTAAAATATTCACATTATAGCCAACACCTTATAGCCAACACTATATATACTGGCAGCCTTAGAAAGTGAAAGTTTTATGCCCAAAGAAATTTGGGTGGAGTATCACTTTAAATTTATTAACTCTGAGTCAAGCCGCCCTGTGTTAGATATTCTTTATGCACCCTTGGTTTTGCCTGACTTAGTCATGGTGGCTGATTGTTGCTGGAGTGATGGCAGCCCATTCAGAGTTCGAGGTTGTTTGAAGGGATACTTCCCTTTCAGAAGAGAAATCCAGCTTCATTTTATTTATGCTCTCAATATTTAAAAGGCTTTTATAAGCAAAGGCCTGAAATTGTTCTACACCTTAATGAAATTTGACTCTGTGCTTGAAATAAAATATTTCCCTTGTATTTCGATAAACAACATTTAATTAGTTAAGTGGCTGGTCAGCAGGCTCCTCTTTGTATTTTTCTTTTTAACTTACGCCGTTCAGATCTTGTACCCCAGGGACTGTCTCAAATACTCTGTACACAAGTCTGGGATAAAAACTGAATTGCCATTTATCATTAGGCACACTTTCTGGAATTGGTCATCCAGTGGTGTGCCATTTAACCTAGTTTTGCCTGAATTACTGTCCTCACCTTTTACATTTTTACCCTACAGAACAAGATCATCCTGGACCCTCTGACATTCAGCGAGGCTCGTTTCCGTCCTTCTCTGGAGGAGCGCTTAGAGAGCATCATCAGTGGTGCGGCATTAATGGCTGACTCTTCATGCACACGCGATGACCGCCGTGAACGCATTGTGGCTGAATGCAATGCCGTTCGTCAGGCCCTTCAAGACTTGTTGAGCGAGTACATGAACAATGTGAGTTGCCTCTCTTATTCAATTTTCATGAGCGAATTGCAACTGTGTTCTGCTTTGTGTGCATTTATTTTACATCACGTACACCAGCGAAGCCCTCGCTGCTGATCAAACCGATCTTGCTGGTAATCTTTGAATTTTTCATGGTGACGTTGACATTTTACTCAGAAGTAAACACTTCTCTCCATTTGGGAGGTGTGTTTATTGCATAAATCTCTCTGTCCTGAAGGAGGGATCCATCCTTTGTTGTTCCTCCTGATGCTTCTTCCATTTTTCTCTGTTGAAGAGGTTTAATAGACTTTTTCCTTGTTTGTTTGATTCGAGGGCCTAGGGACAGAGGTCTTGCAAGCTATAGACATTGTAAAAACCCCTGTATAGCTGCACACCTCATATAGCCCAAAGCCCCCTTTGGGCTATATAAATAAAACTGAAGTCACTTGATGGTAAATGGAGGCAACAGCCTGTATATCTCTATATTTCTGGGCAGTGCAAAGACTGCACCAAGCCACGTTAACAGTATGTTGGCAATATTCTTACCTTCAATTGCTCTTGCCCATCCCTCATCCCTTTGGTGCTTTCATTCCCAGAGCACTGCAAGTAGACTCAAAGGTGAGAGGAGATGAGACTATGCGAGGCGAGGTGTGGGTGAAAGTCTGCTCTTTGACGTGCTGAGAATAGATGACTCGAAGATCAGGTCTATTTTCAGCACGTCACTCTTTTGATAACTTTGTGTTTCCATCAGTTAATGGAAAGTGACTAAATGACAGAAATGCACAACAGTGTGTTTACAAGTGATTAAACTATCACTGCTTTGAGGTTTTGCACCTAAATATAGTTAAAAGTAATAAAACTTATGGCTCAGTCTCACCAGAATCAAAAATAGGACGGTAACCTCCTTGCAATTCTAAAAACATGGGTGATTGCATTGAATTTTTTCACATTTGGCGACCATGGCATGCAATTGCAGCGACAAGCATGTCACCCTGAGGTTGACCATCCTATACCCTCAACCACAGGGCGACCACTTTTGATTACAGGGCCTGTTGGGAGGCAGCCTGTCTCCAAGCAATTATGGTCTGACTCAGACTGACTGGAATCACTCTCAGACAGATTGGCGAAGGTTTGCAAATAACTGCCATCGAATTTATAAACACAGACAGATTGCCAGCATGTTGCAGTCACTCTGAGTCATTCTACGCCAGCGAGTGCAACTCATCTGTGATGGGTAACTTTGCTATGGGGGCTTGACTCAAGTGGTTGTATTCTGGTTATTTTTCTATACAAAAGCAAGGTTGCCGAGTGCCTGAATCATTTGGCAGTTTAATTGCCATCCTCCTACAACTGTGTCACTATTTGTGGAGAATTTCTGAATTTTTGTTTCTGTGATGTCCTGGCTGGAGTCTGAATGTAGGTCATGGATGTGAATTTCTGTTTAATGTGAGGTTCTGTGTCTGTAGATGTTCTGTGTCTGTAGACGGCAACAGATTTGCAACAGACAGCAATAAAATTACTATTTTCACTGATTTATCAAAATTAATCACTGTATTATCACAAACATTGCATGTAATTGGCCACTTGATCCCATTCAGTTACAGACTGACTCTGTCTTATTGCTGTTTTATCTCCATCTTAATGCACCAATGTTGCTTTGAAAATTGCAACTGAATGCAGGCGGTCACAGATCAGGTCACTATCTTCGAATCAACCATTTCAGAGGCAACAAAACGAACAAAAATAGTGTATTTTTGCATATTATGTGGCATATGGATAAGGAGATGGCCTACATCAAAGTTACTAACAGAATGTATAGAAATGTAAGGATTTCACAAATCCTTACATTCACAAGTTTGAACTACAGGTTATGTTGTGGATGTCTTGATATTTACTGTATGCAGAGTGTGTAATGTCATCTGTCTGCACACTGTGACTCTAAGCCCTCAGGTTAGCAGTAGTATTTTCATCCTTGGAGAAGCTTCTTCCGGACTTTTTTTTTTTTTCTCTCCATTTAGTGAGCCATTTCTCATGCAACACTGTGACTGGCACAACTGTTTAAAGGTTATGAGACTGACCAAGACAATGATTAATCATCACACATATCCAATTTATATTCTACTTCAACCCACCCTTTTGTGCACAGTGAGCCATGTGAGCTGTGTCTACATAAGGGAAAATAGTAGGTGCCCTTGGATACTCTGTCATTGACCTTGCACACATGAATAAGTTCTTTGTGGTAGACTTTGCCGTTAAATGGCAGCCCATAAGATTTCTGAAACTTTCAATGTCAAATCTATTAAATGTCTGATCTCTTTTTATCATGCTAAATCCAAGTGTGTTTTACACAGTAGAGTTATTCCTGAATCTGTCTGCACAGCTGTCTTTATACATTCAGTGGTTTAGTAACAAAAGATCTTTTCTCTTCCCCCACTCTGCATTTACACTATGCTAATACTTAATCTTCTATCTAGCATGTTCACTTTAAAATAAATTGTTAAAATATTATAAATGCATAATATAATAAATTAAGCAATGAATGCTACATTAAAGTCGCACATTTAATTTAAGGCTTGCATTAATGTGGAAAAACCTGTATGGGTGATATAGCTTTTCTTGACACATTGAACTCAATATGATACATGTGAAGTCGAACAAAATCATATTTTCAAGACCCTCTGCAGTTAATGGTGCTTAGCGGCCCTAACCAACGGCGTCCTTAGCTTCGTATCTTTGCTGGTGACTTGCTGCGCAGTCATAAAGACGTCTCAATCACGAGACTTGCTGTAGTTCAGTGCCAGGCATTAACCTTCTTCTGTATTTGTATAGTCACGTCTTTATCACCAACTCAACACATTTAGAGTCTGAATGGAATTAAAAGGTTGTCATTCATTCTTTGGAAGGGAAGCTAATGGCAGTGTAGCATTGGTATTGAGATACAATTAACAGGGCAATCTATGTCATAGATCACAGAGACCATATATTTGTAATTGGGACATTTACTAGGCCAGCCTGACTTTTTAGATAATCCCTAGTTTGCCATGACTGCTTGTGAGTTATTGCTGTGTTAGAAATGATGGCATTATACCCATGTGTTCTACTAAAAATGGGTCTTAGAGTCAACATCGGTCATTGTAGCCTACGGTTGTATAGCCATCTGTGGAAGAAACATCTCAGAGGTTATTATTACCTCAGTTTTACTGCTAGTGAATAATACAAGAGTAACAATATTACGTCCTTTTTTTAAGTTGTTCAGAGTTCGTTTTGAGAACCATTAGTTCCTTTTAAAATGAAAAGCTGCAGGATTTCAAAAATGAGGTAATTTTAAGTAAACGTACTGCTCCTGGGAACAAGACTGTGTGTGAAGTACTGGGAATTTCCAAAAAAAAAAAAAAAAAAAAAAAGACTGAGAGGCTGAATACCCCATTCACCACTCTAAAAATCTAGGCCAGCCTGCAATCACTTCTCAAAGTTGTCTCCTTAAAGAAAGTCAGAATTATTTATATAGAAAAAAACCCCCTAAATATTCATGATTATTTAGTGCCCTTTTGTTCAAAGATCTAAATGAGCTCTTAGTGACAATTCAGTGGCTTTCATGCATGCGTAACCTGCTCAAACCGGTGCCAGTGGTTTGACTCATTATGCCCTTTGTGACAAGTGAGCAACTGGCAAGTGAGTGTCTATTGATCCCAACAGTATCACCTTTCCCACTGTGCAACTAATATGATATGTTTGTTGTGGCAGTAGTGGTCATTGTCTAAAAACAATGGGATTTTAATAAGGGTAGTTATGAAATTAGAGTTCCTCTCTGGTTTCAATAGAATAATTATGGTATAATATGTGTCTGCTAGGGAAAATGTCATTCAATTGATGTCTAAGCCAAAATAGTTATTTTTATTTGAATTGCGTTTAATTATTACCTTAACGATGCAATTTGCAGTAAGGTTTGAAGAAAAAATGTACTGGCATGTCTCTGTTAATATCTCTGTCTGTGAGATATTGAGGCCACTTTAATTCTGATGTGTTAATTACATATAATTTTGTTTCCATCCATCCATCCATCCATCCATTTTCTTCTGCTTATCTCTGGCCGGGTTGCAGACTGATCCATATTGAATGGAAAAAAAAAAAAAAAAAAAACTAAATCAGTGAAAAGCAGAGCAATTTTGCATAAAACTGTCAACCTGATATTGTTTTACATGGTTAAGCTGTATCTTGGATCGCAGGGCCCAGGTCTCCAGTCTTTTTTCTTTTTTTTTTTTTGTCAGTCTGGATTCTGGAGGCCAAGCAAAGGGACTCCTGAAAGTTGTGTGCAAGGAAACCGAAGCCTGGCATGAAGGAAGATTGCAGGGGTCTTTGCTAGGCTAAAAAGAAATCCCAGCCACCTGGCTCTTGTGTCTATCCCTTCCAAGTGCTTCCACCGTCATTGCATATTCTATTTCATCCACTGAATGCCTTTTCTTCAACATGATTGACAAGTGGTCAGAATCACAGGCAGTATAAAAGATAAACGGGCTCTGTAGACAGCACCACTGTATCTTCTTTTCATGTTTGAATGATGGAAGACTGGACGCTACAGTAACTCACTGTCGCCCCTTAAGGCACAAAGTCACATAGTTCCTGGCTCAGGCACACCTCACACCACCTTCTACGTCTACTTTGTTCAGCAGGTGGCACAGCGTTTAGCTGACCACGCGGCAACTGGCATAGACATAAATGAGTGTGCCACATAAAAAAGAAAGATATTCTGCACTTTGTTGCCCAAATCACAGCACATTTAATTAGTGAAAATAAGGATTCCAGCAGTGCAGAGCAACAAAACCTTTCTAATGTACATCTAAGTATGAAATATTTTCAGTAAAGGTGCTAATGAATATAAATTGAGCTTATGTTGCACGGGCTAGTAGAAAGATCATTTCACAAAGTTTAATGTTAAATTGGACAATTTTGAAGTGTTTAAGAGTATTGCAATTCATATATTGTGTATCACAATGCAGTCTAAAAATACAGTGGTATTATTTATAGGCCTTACCATTCAGCAATAGTGTGTATTTAAAGTAGTGTTATTAATATCGTGGTATTGGTGGCACAGTGAGGTGCCCCAGTAAGGTGTTTTAAAAAATTTATAATAATAATAATAATTCATTGTTCCCTCAGAATTTGGTGTTATATCCACAGTGATTTTCCTGTTTTTATTTACACTTGAAAAAAGTATAATCAAGTGAGTGTTTATGAACACTCAAGATGCCCTCTCCCCCTCTTAAGGCAAAGCAGCTTTTTGCTAAAGTAATTGTGCCTTGGTTCATTAGGCCCATGAGTTGTGTTTTAGAGGCTACAGCTGGGAGATTGTTGACAGCCCCTGGCTGTCCTAGCACAGAGTAAATCATAGAGACACAAAGAACAAAATGCCTCCACTTCTCAGCTCAGCATCCCCAGTGAGGTTAAATCAACAGCTGAGTTAAGAGTGAACATAGATGATGTTGTTACTTTGGCCTTGCTTATAAAGTACATTATTTAATAAATAATGAGACTTTTAAAAAAGCTGCAGATTTGTAAATGAATTAATTTAAAGTGAAGCTTTGCTAAGACTTACCCTATTCAAATAGTAGGGATGCTTATTATGTATTATATTACTCTAAATTATTCTTATGAACATAATTTAGATGGTGATGCATTTGATTACTACAAAGCACAACATTAACACACCTCATTCTCTTCTAAGGAATTCGTTTTTATTCCCTTGAGAAAGAAATCATCACCTGAGGCCCGTTAAACCTCTTCAACCGTCTGTTTCAGGGATTACGTTCAGTAGAGTTTCATGCATGGCGCCAGGACTCAGAATTCAAATGCACAACTGATAAACACTGTTCAAACAGTTCACATTTATTAGGGTAATGAATGCATTTGTGAAAGGCAGAAGCAGGTACAGTATGTGGATGTGTGGCATATAACTGATATGGTAAATACATAGCAAAAACTTATGGTTTTATGTTGTACTGTAATACTCATTAGATTTATAGTGTTATGAGTTACTTATGAAAATGGTTCTTTTGATATTTCGTAATTATATGACCTAAGTATGAATTAAGGAGCGTTATTTGTAGCATACCAGTGCAAAAAGTGCCACTTTTCATTAATAATTCTAGTATGGGACAGATACATCTTACATGACATATGCATATAAAGCAGAAATATTCAGTATTGGATGGAGTGGAAAAGTCATATGGCAGGTGGAGATCAGCAATACGCAGAGTCCAAAAAGGCGCAGGAGGCCATCAATGGCATTCAAGGTTACAGAGCTACAATAAACAGTTGGCGCAGGCCAAGCGAAAATGGCGATCCATGTGGGTGTGGGAAATCAGGTGATCTGGAAAGGCAGGAAGGGCTGGGGTTACCACAGGGCAGATGGAGGTGGCTGGATATGAAATGACAAGACAGTTAGTGGAAATGGCAGAGGGCAGGCAGAGAAAAAAGAACAGGTAACTCAATGCAAAACTGAACCGTGGCCTTAGGTTAGATTTGCTTTATGTACATTTGCTGCAGTTGAGTCAAAACATGTATAAATAAAAACAGCTTCCAGTGGCAGTTGGCAGGACTTGGACACCATGGGATCTGTGAGTCACCACATTACCGCAGCTTCACATATAACAGATTCATACTGCGGTTTATAGGTGACGAATCAACAAGCCATGGATAACTTTGATTTGGAAGTGTCCACAATTGTGGATTCATAAGTGATAAATATAATTACAGCATGTTAAAAACACAGTCTATTCCACACTGGTGAAAAAAGGGTTATAATTCAGTGATCCAACATTTAGACATATTTCTAATACACAGGGACATGCATATATGACAAAAAAGGAGCTTACAGTATATACATCAAAAGTTTCTTGGTTAGTGAAGACTTCCCTTTCATGATGAAACAAATTGCTTAATGGAACAGTAAACAGCCACCTCTCTGGAGAAAAGAAAGAAAAACATTGCTCCCGGCGGTATAGTGTGTGTCCTTTTGTTCAAAGTTTGCTGAAGTAATGTAAACATCCAGTTGCCTTTATGTTTCCTCCTCCTTTTCATACAGTCTCTCCCGTATCCCCTCTGCCTCCCAACACACAAATTTTTATAGGAAGCTTCAACCACAGCACAAGGTTAATCAATGTGGTAGCTGGCAATAAATTAGGTTCAAGTGACAGGAGAATGTCCATACCTGTCTCAGCTGCTGGTGATCTGTGATTGGTGACAGCAGGCCCGGCTCCCTTGCTGGTGCTGAATCATCAGGAGCAGCTGATTTAGTTACGGCAGCTCAGACAGGGCCAATCTATCAATTGATCTGGGGAGTAATGCATTGCCAGCTTGGGTCAAGGGAGCCTGGGCCGAATATAGCCATAGCTAGAAGCCATGGCAGGTGAAAAGGGGGCAGCTCAACAAAACTGCGAGTGGCAGAGAGAAGGATTTAGGGAGTGTGATAGCAAGCACACAAATGTCACAGTTAGCTGGATGTGGCACATAAAACTAAACGGGAGTTGTGAGGTAGGATGATCATTAACGGAAGACTGATGACCGTCTTCCTCATGCAGCTCCTCTGGGAGTTGCCATGTAGAATGCTCAGTCAACAATTGGGTAACTGATTACATACACAGACACACGGCTAATATCCTCTCCTTCCTTTACCTGTCACTGCCTTAAAGTGAAAATGAGAATGTGATAGTCTTACAATTATTAAAAGAAAGGGAAGATAATCTACTGAACAATGAGCACACAAAGTTGTTTGGCGGAAGGTGCAGCCAGTGAGCCTCTGGGATAAAAGCTATTTAAAAATAAACAAAACAAAACATGCTTTTGGTCAGTTCCAAAAAAAAAAATAAATAAATAAAAATCTTTGTTTGGTGTTGGAAGCCTTCTAAAATAAAAACGTCATTGCTTTCCTATTTCTTGCAACTGTCTGTTTTCATGGATAAATTGTACCAGCCATACTTGGCCACACTTTATCTACTGTTGATATATTAGAAACTTTTGGAGAAGAGAAAAACAAAACATTGCTGAACCCCTGAAATGATTTCCAGTGTGTTTTTGCACCCTGCAGCTGTGTAGGACTGCACTTTCCACCTCGGACCATTTTGTCTCAGATGAGAGGTGTCAGTCTAGTTACATACTCAGCCATCAGTGTTGGCTGAGTAGCTCGACACTCAGCTATCAGTCCAAAATTTACTTACAAAAAAAAAACGTGTTTTTGCATTTTAAGCCTTCATTTGACAGTTGGTTTGAAGAGAGACAGAAAATGGGGCAAAGAGACCAGGGGAATAACATGCACCAAATGGCTGAGCTTGCCAGGATTTGAACCTCCCGAGGGCATATGTACGCTGACCCAACCACTGGGTCACCCTTTTAAAGTTTTTAACTTAATAAACCCACACTCTGCAAAGATACCTCTACAAACCACAGTGCGATCATAATGCAGCATGTTTCAGTAACGTTCGGATTTGGCAGACTGCCCTCTCGGTTCTCTGATGTGCTTTATTTTCTAACATGTTAAGCTGGCTGAACAGAACAGCTGTAACAAATGCAAAGGGAGTGAATTTAGCTCAGCAGTTTTCTAAGGCTTATTGGGGACTAACTAATAGGGTTTTTATATTTGGGGTTTGTTGATTGAATATTTGTTAAGGTACATTTAACAATGGTGCAATGGTGTGTAGAAATACTGAATGCTATGCTAGTAGCATAGCATTCAGTCCAGTGTTTTAATCTATCATTCACAGTGTACATCCACAAAAGGTACATGCAGTGTAAATCAGGTTATTGCTGTCTTTTTTTTTTCACCATTCTAGCAAGATGGTAGCCATAAAAACTGTCAAGCTGACCCGTGTAGGGAAGTGTGCCACGTTTCCATCTGTCTGTTTGCTTTTTATTTCATTAAGCCTTATTTGGTCATAGCATCATCACCTTCCCCTTGTTTTCCTAGATTTTAGACAACTGAATGCTCACGTCTCTGATGAGGCTCTTTTCCCTTCAAAGCCCGTTCAATTTCAAGCTTATACACAAAGAGGAAAAACAAATTTTTTGGTTGCAACATTGTTCTGTTTCCTTCTTTCTTTCTTTCTTTTTTTTTGAGCCTGCTTTTCTTGTTTTGATTGCGCTTTCTATTAAATTTTCAGTATTCATTGCTTTTTATAATACTACAAACACAGTTGCTAAATGACAAAGCAAGAAGACATGGAATTTTTTTTTTTCCAAGACAAGGAAATAAAATGTGTCCACACTGAAACCACAAAGGCCCCATTTCTTCACCATGAGCCACCTTTTCTTTATATTTTGATAGGAAAATGAGAAATAGGTGCAGCGACTGATTGAAATGTGTGCCCACATGCATAGAAATACACTATATAAGGCAAAACCAGTTTGCACGATTCTAACAAGCTTGAAAATCAGTATTTGGTATGACCAACTTTATTGTTCAACACAGCCAAAACTCTCTTTGAAGGGCATTCAGAACTCTTCTTTGGATGTTGCATAACTTTTGTTAAATTCTCTGTAAGGATGACCCCCCACTGCTTTAATAATGCTCATGTCCAGGCTCTTGGGAGGCCAATCCATGACTGATAGAAAAACACATAATATATATAATATATATATATTTCATCTTTGTGCTATTATGTAAGAGCAGTTGTCAAAGCATTCCACTGCTAGTTGTACCTTGTATGACCCATGTATGTGACAAATAAAGTAAGATTTGATTTGTTAATAACAAAAAGTAAAGAAAATGGTCAGGTACAAACACTGGCTTGAATATGAGTGAAAAATCAGCAAGTGTTCAAAGAAAAACTTTGAGACCTTCAGAAAGCTCAGAGAACTATTTCTCAAGATCATTAAAAAAAAAATACAAGAACGTCTGGCTCCTTGGAAGCAAAATATAAAGAAATGAGGGGTGGATCAAGATTTTTCAGAGTACTCTATAATAATTTTATTTTTAACAAAAATCTAAAAAAAAAAAAAAAAAGAGAAACAAACAAACAAACAGAAACATATTTTCCCATAGCTGCTGCAGTCATCAAAAACACTTTCATCAGTGAAATTTCTTTTTAATTTCTCCCTCCCCAGGACTAACAATTAAATAACTGACTTTCCAGTGTCTTAAGTGTAAAGATCAGACACACATCATAGCTTTGACAGTAATCAACAACCCATCAATGTACAATAATTACCACACCTCTGCTGGTGATAAAATAACTTTATCAAATCACATTAAAAGGTTATTACACACAGCACAGCAGGGTTTCACATAAAACCGTATGCAGTATTCAGCACACCTGTTGGGATGTGTGCCATGAGGATCTGATTGTGCTGTGAAAGGAGAGATTCATCTGATGCACAGAGCTGTGTATGGCCGCTACTTTAAGTCATATTATTGGGTGCGTGAATGCTGTTGAAATGCAGACTTCTTAGGTCCTGGACCTTTGAGAACCACATCATTTCTATGTTAAAACCTTGCTGGATTTTGCCATGACAATAACTTCTCACCTATGTCCTCTTTTTGCTTATTTCCTTTGTTTATTCCTTCCCTTTTTCCAATTGCCCTCACATCATGGTCCCTCCAGACTCAGCACTTACACCACATTAGATGTCCTAGACCTAGCTATAAATCACTGGTTCCCTACAGTGTCCCATGCTCTCCCTCCCATATGTCAACACCTAATGTGCCATACGACAAGCTGCAATCCACTGTGCTCCAACAAACCACTTACTTTGAGCAACTTAGCTTTCTCAGCTGTTGAAGCCTGGCTCAAAGATGCAGCCCCTGTAGGGGACTGGCCTGAACTTCTAGGTAAAAACTGTTAGTCTATTTAGGGCCTTTAGGAGACCCAGAGGACGTGTTTATGCCCACCATTTCCTTCTGAGCGTGAGTTGGAGACAGCTGAAGCAGCTAACCCGCAGCGAATGCCGTCCATTGGGACAGCAAGGCCACCTCCCTGCAGATGGACTAAAGCTCAAAGAGATTCCCTGCACCAAGACATTCACCAAGCAGCCCACACAGTTTAAGAAGGATCTTCATCAAAAAATAACTGTAGCACCTCGCCAATTATTCAACAGTGCTGTAGTTGGAGATTTGCTATATTAATTTGCACTGTACTTTATACACACAGTCTCATGACTTCAGCATGAGCAGTCTCTGTACAATCCTCTACCACCACAAGTCAAGCTTGGTCCCAGTCCTCTGAATTTAATGCATAATTTGCATTTCACATGCTGCCTTTCTTTACCCATTTGTATTTATTTATTTTTTTTGTTTATTGAGTTATGATTATATATGCGCCTAGTAAAAAAATCAAATAAATAATCTTTGATGAAGAGGTGAGTCATGAAAAGATTTTTTTTTGCCTTCAAAGTGCTTTACATAAGGCGTGCAATCCTTTCATTAAGGTCATGTATATACATTGCTGACTCAGTGCTGCTGCTTCTGCTCATTTAGCCATACATTCATGTTGACAACCTCCCATTCCACTGACTCCCACAGGTGCTCTTTCCTTTAGATTCAGACAGTGCTGGCCATCAGGGTAAACTTCTATTTAGCTAACACGTTGCTACAATGTTTCCCCGTTATGATGGTGTTTGTTGAAACTGTGCAATTATGCTGTTGGGTATACTATACTGTTGGTTATTTGAGCCTTATCATTGATATCCTTAATGTTAGTAGTTTCATGTGATTTTCTGGAGCCTTGGCTATTCTCTTTCGAGTGTGTTTAGGTTTTTAGCAGTCCTTCATTTTGAATTCGTTTTAGGTTTTCAGTTTGTGTTATTCCACCTCCCCCGTGTCTTGTTGTTTGGGCCTCGTCTTTGTGTGGTGTGCACCTACTGTTCTGTCTGATTCTGTTTCCATGTTTAATTATCGCCTGTCTGCATATTCAGTTATTGTGTCTTATTCTGGGTGTTTGTGTTTTGTAGTCTTCCATGTTCACGCTTCCTCGTGTTGTGTCTAGTCTGTGCTTGTGTCGTGTTTGGTCACTTCCTGTTTTATTTTGGCAGTCCCTTGTCTCGTGTTTTTTGTGTTGAGTTTTGCTTCCCTTGTGTTATTAGTCTCATTTGGTTCACCTGTTGTTCCCTGCTGTTTCCACTCTCCCTTTTTACCTTGTGTGAATTTAATTCCTTAGTTCTTCTCAGTTCCTTGTCGCGTCCTCCGCTCATGCTGTGTGTCCCTGTGCGCTGTGTTTTCCCTTTTTGGCTCCAAGGTAAATGTTATACACCTTGGGTTAAGTTCTTTGGCATTTTGGATTTTTGGATTTCTGTAAAAGCTTCTGTATTAAAGCTGATTCCTCGATTAAAGTTCGTCTCCTATGTCCTGCACTTCGATCCTACCCTGCCTGCCACAGACTTATGACAATACAAGGAACGAATTTATATTCAGATTATTTAGAAATACTGCATGTGACTTTTAGCGTACTGTACATACTTGTTTCTAATGTAATCTTTGTATGCAATTATAGTCCTCTATGTTTGCATTGAAAATAAACAAAAATAATCTTTGTACATGTCTTGGATAATCCTGCTTTCCAACACGTAAAATGACCAAAATTTACAAAATGGACACAAAATGAGTGACTAAAGTCCCGTTTATACGACAACAATCTGGTGGAAACTGCATCGTTTTTTTTCCGTTTTCGAAAAGTAATGTGTTCAGACGGAAATGTTTTAAAAACAAATGTCATTTACATGAAACAGATGTTGAAACCGTTGTAGTTCCCATGTCCGGCCACAAGTTGGCTGTGTAATTAGGAGTAGCAACCATAGTGCGCATTTGCCAGTACCTCCTGTTTTTAAAAAGTAGCATTTTCACTGTTCACAGGGAGAGGGAGATGGGACCATTTTGAAAACGCCCTACTCTGGAACCTGTTTTCAAATTGTGTCGTTTTCAGGAACTCAAAGCGCTGTTGTTATGTGAACGATCGGCCAAAACGCAACAAAAGTTTACCATTTTCACCTGAAAACGTTCTCATGGAAACGAGGCCTAAGACCTTAAACTCATCACTTAAGTGTTTTCTGAGGTCAGGACAAAGGGACATTTTCCCCAGAGACTTTTATAGGATTTTTGCAACCACATGTATTGCCCCCTAGGGGCCATTAAAAAGAATGCAGGGTAAAGACACTTCTATGTTGGTGTCACTTTTCAGACCCAAAAGCTACTTCCATCTTTTATACTACAGTCCTCCCTTGCTTTATTGCGGTTCACTTATTGCGGCTTCACTGTATCGCGGATTCAAAAAAAAAAAAAAAAAAAAAAAAAAAAACTCAAATTCAGTATTGCGGAGTTTTCACTATATTTTACGGTATATAGGTATTTATTTATTTATATAACTCCCCATATAACTCTCCATAACTATGTTCATCACTCGGATGAAGAGATAAGTTACATCTACGCCTTTAGCGGAAATGGAAGTTACGGCCAAGGGTGAAGATATGGCACAATCTGAAGAAACACCTGATAAAGTGGTACCTTAAGAAGAGCTGTAATGCTACGTAATTCATCATCTTCATCATTCAAGTTGTTTTAAAAGAGTGGAGAAGATTTATAGGAGTGTGGGAAGGGTTTATAAAGCCTTAAAATATATATAAATAATAAAATAATTATAACACCGCTACTTCGCGGATTTTCACCTATCGTGGGGGGTCTCCGGAACATAACCCCCGTGATAGGTGAGGGATCACTGTCACATGGTCTCTTTTTAGTATTGCTGACACACCTGAACCAACCAGAAGAGTACTTAAACAACCTGGATTGATCAGATAGGTTCTGGAGCCAATTGGTGTGAAGGGTTCCTGGGCTGGCCATGAAGGACATTTTAAAGCTGTGTCCACACCAGAAGTGACTCACTTATTCCTCATTGCTCATTGCCTTGAAGCTGATGGCTGGTTGCTCGCAGAGAATCAAGACTCCGGTTGCCTCTAATGTATTTACTACTTGATCATATGTCAGTCATCAGTATCCTGTGCTCTCCCTTCAAATGCTTGCCTCAAAGTTGAGAAAAGTTTACATTTGGATCCACCCACTTTGTGTTGCCAGCATCTTTGCAACCCCAGTGCCGAATGTTGGTCGCTTTTTATGGTCTGCACAGCACGTCACTGTGAATCGCTTCCAGTGTTGATGCAGCTTAAAGGGAAACTAAACAGCTCAGGTGTTCCCTTTATATAATCTATTCACATTCCTCTTCAGACACTGACATACTTTTTAAACAACAGCTTTCATTGGTACACAAAGCAAAGATCAAAGGAGTTTGGCATCAGGGTGTCTAACCTCTGATGCCAAACTCCTTTTGAAAGATAAAAGATTGGCCCTTAAACTCCCCAGTCACCTGGTATGTGGTTAAATAAATAAATAAAACTTTCCTTGGATTGATCAGAGCAATTGCATCTGGCAGCACAATGGTGCAATAGTTAGCACTCTTGCCTCACAGAAAACTGTCTGTGTTCTCCTGATTGACTGGACCTTCCTGTGTGGAGTTTGCATGTAGTCTCTTTTTCTGTGTCGGTTTCCATCTGATACTCTGGCTTACTCTCACAGTCCAAAGAGGTGTATGTTAGGTTAATGGGTGATTCCAAGTCAGCTGTGGGTGTGGATCTGAGTGTAAATGGTTGTCTGTCTCTCTGTGTTAGCCCTGTGATAGAATTGCCTGTCCAGGGTGCACCCCACCTCTTGCTCAGTGCTGTCTGGGATAGGCTTCAGCTCCCCCGTGACCTTGGATTGGATAAGCGGTCAAGAAAATAGATTGATAGATTTTGCAGTGTTTGTAAAAAGCTTGCCAAGTACAGCAATGATTATCAAAATCTGCAAGAAAAATCCCACTGATGTAAAAGTCCATCCAACTGAATCATTAACTCTAATGATGTTCAACTTGCATCAGTTCTTGTTTAAATTCTCACACTGTTGAATAGTTTATTATATCGCCTAAAATCTTTGAAGTAATCTGCATAACACCTCCTCATGCATCTGATAACGGTAAGTCCCATGATGAGACTCTTGTTTCATCTTTGTGCTTACCACTTGTGCCAATTGTAGCTATAATAGAATGCTGCATGCCATACTCTTCATTCCAATTATGCTTTGGTATGCGGATGGAGACGAAACAGAATCCTCTGTAGGCGGTAGCAAGCAACCAGCACATGGCTGTCAAACGCCCTCTCGTCACCATCTCCGATTGAGGTGATCGGATAAATGAGACTTTAATTGGGTTTTTAGGCTAAGTCATATTAGGAGATGAGATAGAATTATCCAGGAACATATTAATGTAATAAAATGCTCTCAGTTCTGGCAGCTCTATTGCATTAGAAAGCTGCCAGCCATTCTCCTCTCTTTCCCCTCCCTCCAGTGCCAATTCCCCTCAAGGGCTCGCTGCTTTGAGCAGTGCTAACATGATTGACATTGATAGCTGGATCAAACTATAGAATCAACCATAATATCATTAAGTGAGCAGACATGGAAGCAAAGACCTAGGTTCTAACTGTATTAGCTGATACATATGTTAGGGTTATGGATTCAGGCAGCTAATTGCATTAGGAATTCATGCTTGCAAGTCACAATTTGCATTAAAAAAAGTATACGTGTGTGTGTGTGTGTGTGCGCGCGTGCGTGCGTGTGTGCGTGTGAAACTTGTGCTGCTGCTGCTGTGTGAACAAAGCTGTATGCAGGTGTAAATGTTAAATTATGTGTGCAAAATAGATTGTTATATGCTCGCTTTTTCTATTAATCAGGTGTAATTGTCAGTCCTAATGTCCTTTTGCAGAACAGACAATCCCTTATTTTATGTAAATAGACTAGTCCTGGACTAGTCTCAGTATCTGTCAACAGCTGTTTCTGAGGAAAACAGGATTAGCCACGAAGGGGTGTCTACATGTAGCACCGGGCAGTAATATATTCTCTTTCAATAAGTGGGATGTTATTCCCACTAACGCTGCCAAATATTTTGGTATTAGTGAGCACAATTGATGAAATCCCCTACTTGCTTGATCAGACATCCTGCTGTTAGGTCCAGGAAACTGATTTATTGCATCCATGGTGACCCTTTTACAGCCAAGCTCTTACTCTAAGTATATGTCATCCATAATCCAAAGAGATTCTGTGCACCCACTAAACACATGCATCAACCTTTTCACTGTGTTTTGTAACCATTTTAGAATGTATGCAAGTTTTGAGTTGAGGTTAGAAATAAATGAATGAGAAATACAAGATAGGAGGCAGCATGGGTGAAATGTTTTATGGGTTAGGAAGCTTCATGTGAATTACAATTTTTTTTTTTTTAATAAAAAGCTACCTTCAGCTGCTCCCTTATTCTCAAGGGGTCACCACAGCAGGTACTGCATGCTTGATTTGACAGATTTTTTTTTTCTTTTTCTATGCCGGAAGCCCTTCCTGATGAAATATGTGGCAAAATAAGCTACGCATGAGCGAGATTAAAATGTGTGTACTGGGTACAAATTAAGCCATGCACTTGAAACTTTACACTTTAAATACTCTGGAAAATTGTAGAAAATATTGTAATCCTAGTAATGCAAAAAATAAATACAACCAGCATATAAAACAAAACAAAATACTAAAATACTAATTGTTATTACTCATGACCTTTAATTGAACTGCAGGCAACGTGTACAAGTTAGTATTGGCATCCAGAATAGTGTCCTATGCTGTTACGTTGCATTGTTATTGTGTACCTTGCACAACAACTGGGAGATCAGTGTATACCAGTTACCACTGTTTAATGACAACAAATCAGCTAATCCCAGTTACCTTTATATGATTTACTGATGACAAAATATAATGATTCACATGATATAAACACAAGCTTGAAAGCTTCATTGTATAAGAGAAAGTAATCAGTTATTTATAGATATGTATGACAACACATTCCAGTGACTCCAAAGTGCCACGGCACTAAAATGTGTTTAGCTAAATGTATTTAGAAACAACAACGCACATGCACAGTATATATAACATAGATATAATGCCAGCGTTCATTTTCAGATCAGCTACTACACATAATATATATATAACTTGTAAGGACTTAAGAGTTATAAAAATAATTCCCGAGAGCTATATAGATGTTAATAATCCTGGTACCCAAGGCAGTTTTTATAGTAAGTTTCATCCAGATTGATTAATGCATCTAGGACAACTTGGGGAACAGACATAAATACATATCCTACAATCTTTATAGTAAGATTATAATACAGTGTTTTGCTGGAATACCCTGGCTCCTGGTCATTTGGATTTTAGTTTTATGGATACCACCCAGGCAGAATACCCAAACAATCCTGTGTGTAAAGCAGTGCTCCCTGCCACACTTAATCCATGGAGGATCTGCTGCCAGCATCAATGTTTCAGACATCACGGGACACCCCCAAAAGTCCTTTGCTCCAGTGGGTCAGAGCTGTTTTGGCAGGGCCACAGAACACCCACACAATATTAGGGAGGTGGTTTTAATATTGTGACTGATCGCTGTATATCATATCGATTCTTAGTCAACTTCTCCTTTTTATTTCATCGTTACTCAGCAGTAGAGCCAAATTTCATTATACCCTCTGGATCCATATAACAGCACAAACTCATCTTTGTGTCACTAATAAAGTGATTACTTAGATCTAGAAAGGTCTAAAATGCTTTTTCATGGCTTCTGGGTGATAATTCCCTAAAATATTGGAAAAATATGAGTGACTATAGTGTCAGGGAAGAATAAGAGGGGGTTGTGCATTTGGGGGAGGCTTTATAGCTTACTGACCTTTAAAGAAATAGATTGTTGTTCTGTTAGATCATGTACTTTATAGACACCAATTTCTCCCCTGTTCTTTCATAATGCGTTATTGATTTTTGTTAGCTTTATTACTGTATTTAAATGCCAAAAAAAGCATTTCTATATAGAGTTGTGTGTCTGTACCTCAAACCTGTAGGATTTACTATGCATTTTGAAGTTAATTTACAGGAATCAATGCAGGTTGGTAGCAAATTTAGTTTCATTGTTGCCTGCACTATATTAGAATCTTCGGAAAGATTTAATGTTCTTCATGGCCAGCAAAATTGGTCAATATTTATTTATATGTGTTTGCCTATTTTCCCTGTTGAACCAGGTTTATTACATACTTCCGTTTAAAACAGATGGTCTAGTTTTCCAGCTTTGTTGCAGTTTTCTAGTTTAATTGTTGTGGCTAATAGATTCTCCATAGAGCTCCCCAATACACTATCATGTAATCTCATTTCATTACACAAAAATATGAACCCCTGTGCTTGATGTTGTTTTTAAGAAGTTGTATATAAATCAATCTCATGTTCAACAGTACAGACTCCTCCTCCACTATCATTTAAAAACCACCACACAGATTAGGGCTTGGCGATTAATCAAATTTTAATTTCAATAAATATTTTGGCTTCTAACGATTGTAACGATTCACTGTCACTAGTTTCCAAAGGTGAACTTATGGAAGGATTATTAATGGTTGTCTTTGTCTCTGGAATGCTCAGGGCCTTTTGCCTGGCCTGCTTTTGATAGTGCCCATGCAGTGAAGTCCCATCTACACCCACAAAAAGTACCTATTAGAACTGGGCTAATTCTCTAGTTGACATTCCCTCATCATTTTTTCATATATTTATTTATTTTTGTTAATGATATTTCAAGATTAACAAAATCCCCTGAAAATAATGGTGATTACAATTTTTGCTATAATCAAGACTTGCAGCAGTCTGTGAATGTCCAGGTAAGCACAACAAATATAACAAAATAGCATCAAGATATGGCCCCCCAAAGATAAAATTTCATGGAAACTATATAGAACTACAGACCAATGGCTCTTTGCTAAAACTGTTTTCAATATGTAGCATGGTAGTTACTTAGGTGGTCACATAATATACCAAAGCATTGCCGAGGTTTTCCAATGACACTGAGAAACTTATGTTAGAGAAGAAGAAAGTTAATATACAGTTATTATACATTTTGAACTAAATCAAAAATGAATTATATGGTTTAGCTTTCTGGCATGATTGCCCTTCAAAAAGAAATGAAATTTGTCTTTTTTTAGGCATCAATATACGTTTCTTGATGGATGGATGGTAATATCAGAGATTTGACACGCACAGAATCCTGTTTAATGAAGCAAATTGTTTCATTATGATGACATGCATAGTCACAAGTTTCATCAATATGCATTTGTATTATTGTTCTCACATGATCTATATCTGGTAAGGAGCCGCATGTCTGTGAGTGAAGTGTTAGATGAGGTGTTCTGGTAAAAGTCGTTGTGCCAAGAATAGACATTCAAGTAACAGTGGCCTCATTTTTCAAAGCATGCACTAAATCTGTGCATAAGACCTGCCTGTATGCACAAGAAAGTTGGTTAATCATATTATATAAAAGACAGGCACACCTGTATGAAACGAACAGTGATAAATCCTGCATGTTGTACAACCATCTGCTTGGGCAGAAACAGGCTCATTTAGGAAGGAAACACTCTCAATTTGACACGAGGCGAGCAAAAATGCCTTTAAGAATATCTAGTAGCCTTAATGTAGGACATGTAGGTGGTGTTGGGGTTTTTGCAGATCACCAAATTAATTGTAACCTGTTCATATAAAATAAAATACACTGTCAAAAAAAACAAAACAACAACAAAAAAAGAAACACAAGCAAAACTTGACCACAATGGCTACAAATGTATCCACACCAGAGTGTAGTTTTTTTATTTTCTTTTTTTTTTTTCTCGACTTTTTGTTTTAAATCAAGTTTAGATTCAGGTCGCTTCTAGTGTTTGCTCATTTCCAATTAGATTTTATTGTTTGAAAATGTTTAGTTTTAATTAGTTTCAGTGTTAGTTTTATTCCTTTTGATTGTTATTGTATGGAGGGAATATGCTTGAGGAAAATCTACATCCAAAACCTCAATAAAGACATCCATCAAATCCTCATCAGGCAAGATGTGATACCAAATTTTACCAAACGAACAAATACTAAAAATTTTTTAGTTAGTTTTCCAAATTCACAGAATTATTTCAATTAGTTTTTTTCCCAGTCTTTTTAAAATTTTTTTTTTTTACTTAATTTTTTTTTCACGTCTAGTTTTAGATTTTTAGTTTATTTTTAGTTGACTACATTTATCTTGATTAACACTGGGGCAAACAAATGGATAATTAGGATGAATAGAAAAGAAGTGCTAATGCAAAAAAAAAACCAAAACCAAAACAAACAGTGTCCGCACAGGAGAATTTAAAACAATCCAACTAAAAACATTTATACCAACCAACATTTTAGAAAATCAGAAGTCATCACCTTTTGACCTTTTTTAGGGCACTTCAAACTTCTATGGCACTGCTGAAATGAACTTTTCATTATCCATACCTCATTTGCGGTTTTGAAAGACACATGATGTATATTATCGTAAGGCATTTGCTTTGAATATAGCCTAGCTTAATGGCAGGCCTAATGAATCGTTCAAAGGGATAATGGCCTATCTCTTGCCATCTGTCACAGCTTTTAAGTGTAGGTATACTGCAGTGGCTGAGCTCATTTTGGACAATTACACAGGCCAGGACTTGGACTCAAGTTTCAATGGCAAGACATCAGAAGTTATCAGACACATTTATTGATTGATCTTATTCTCAAATTAATAAAAAAATAAATTCAGACAGGCAAAGCATGAAAAATAAATAGTGACCTTGTGACGTTTTGTATATGTAGAACTTTGTCATCCCCCCCAGTGGATGGTGGCCACACATGCTTCTTTACAAGTTGTAGACCTCTGCCCTACAGCCAGGCTAGAATTTGGCACTGTGTTCTGGCATTAAAAAAATGCAGTTATTGGCCTGATTAGGTCCGGTAGTCACACTCTGTGAAACCATTACTGCTTCACCTTAGGTCTAGTTTTAATTAAATTTAATGTCTGTGTGTAAATCGTAGGGGGTGTAGGGTGTTATTCATTTTTCAAAACTGTGTGAGGTCCAAAGTAGCTTTGATTACCCCCCCGCCAAGATAGTTTTTCTCCTTTATTTTCCGACCACCTGATGCTGTTTTCCCACTGCATTTATATA
Organism: Cichlasoma orientale; assembly: GCA_034780415.1. Lineage (NCBI taxonomy): Eukaryota > Metazoa > Chordata > Actinopteri > Cichliformes > Cichlidae > Cichlasoma > Cichlasoma orientale. Next base: position 551,682 of record JAVDPK010000971.1, on the reverse strand, counting down.
CCTCACTTATGAATACTGAAGAAAAAAATAAATTAAAAAAATACTGAAATGGTGGTGACTTAATCAGTGAGAATTTATAAATATGTAGCTAAATCTTTAAGTGTGTTTTCATGATGCCCTTTACAAGTGTGGGTCTGACTGTACTTTAACATGTGACCTCATTTCTAAACGGCTCTTTTGCAGCCTACAGTAAGCTTGAAATGCAAAAATATTTAGTCAAATATTTAGAAAGAGAAATCTAACACAGAGATGCACAGAACACTAATGCAAAGCACATGCAGACCATTAAGTCTTTAACAGTATATTTAGACATTCACTCTTTCGCCCACCTCCATCTTTTTTTTTTCTCAACTCTCCCCCTTCTGAACAATCTCCTAACACTCTGTGCTCAGCAATGGAGGCACCGATAACCACGCTTAATCATGCGTGATCAATCTAAATGGAGCATGTGAGAATACACACTACTAAGTATGTGAAAATCAGCCCGAGGATGTGTGTTGTTTGCCGTGAAACTGGAGCTGTCAGATAGTTTAACCTTACAACAGCCTTGGCTTGCAGCACAGTGAAACTCCAGAAACAGTCTGAGGCATGGCTCAGATACCCAGTGAGCTCGTCCTTAAGTAGGACAAGAGAAATCTCCAGGCTGATGTTGAAATTGAAACAATCCCTCCAGGAATTTTCAGATTTGCAGCCATATGATTTTTTTTTCAATCCACACTTCATCACAAATATTGCAGGGATTTGCAGTTTTTGTGTATCAACACAGTTTCTCCCTAAGTCCCTTACATTATTTAGTAGGCTTCAATTTTCACAAACCATCGCACTTTCAGCTCAATCAATACTGCACTCACAGATCTGTTGTCAAAGACGGAATCTTTTCAGTTGTTATTCATTAGCTTTATCCACATGTATTTAAGATGATTTTCATGCCAAATCTTAAAACTAAATGTAAAGACTCTGTTTCCATTGCTAATCCTCGGGGTGGGTGCGCAACAGCCATCACTCAGACATTCTTGTATTAAATGTTAATTTATTGAATTCACATCTAAGACTATATGTGCTTCATAAGCCTTTACTTAGATCTCCCTGCTGGCTTAATAAAGAGACAGCTGCCCTTTCTTTTTAAACCCAACTTCCCTGAAAGTGTCCACATAGATTATCATTAGCTTTTAGGCTCTTCTACTTTTAAATGAAATACAAGTAAGAGTCAACAGACTGCATTTGATAGAAAGGGGTCAGCTTTTACATTTTGATGTCCTTGCTGACCTCTCACTAACAGGGCACTTAAGTGAATGCATTTATTAAATTTCCAGAGTAAACTGCTTTGGAAATAAGAACGATGCTAAAGGAAGTAAGTGATCACTTGTATTCACGAGACATCTTGCCCATGTGGCCTCGTGTATGTCAGTAAAACCAAGCTACTGTAAGTGGCAAATGAGTGTAAGTTGCCGATAGGAGAGGTATTAGCTGCCTACTTCAGCAATATTTGTTTTTGTGATGTTGAACTTGTTTCATTACCAAATTGTCGCTGAGACCGTGACTAGCTTAGTTTTGCATTTCGAGAATAAAAAGAAAATTTGAGAAGAAACTTGAAATAGTATTTCAAGAAATGGTTTGAAATACTATTTTGAGAAAAAAATCAAAATGCTAAGAGTAAAGTCATTACAAGTCAAACTAAGCATCTACAAAATGCCTTGCATAGATGAGTTAGTGAAATCATACTTCATATTATATTTATATATACATGCATACGTGTATGAGAACGTGGAGATGCTACCCAGATACTTGACGAAGGCTGGGATTTCATAAATACTCCAACAGCAATCAAGTGCCATTTAATTGCTTTTATTAGGTTTTGTTCCTGCAATGCACCCATTCAAGTGTGAAAAATTGCACAATAAATGAAGGTGTAAGATTTTTATTTTTACTGATGAGGAACAAAAACACTAAGAAGTTGCAGAAGCCATGATTTTACCCACAAACACCTGGGAACAGTTATATACTATACAACTGAAATGAGGTTGAGTCAAATACATTGCATTACACCCCCATTAAAAGCTTTATCAGAGTGCAGGGTTCCCTTTTCACAAATTTATTGGATAATTTCACCCGTAATTAACAAAGTTATGCCATGGTGGTTTTCACATTGTCCTCACACTCATCTTAGAAACTGTGCTTGACTGTGCGACGTGCAGCTTGTTTAAAACCAAGATTATTCCTGCCCCCCAAGGTGAAGCGATGGTAGCTCATACTGGAGCGAAGGCCTTTCTAATGGATATTTTTGGGTCATTTTCTTTCTGTCATGATATATTCCCCTCACACTGCAAACTCTAACCATTCTCGCACTTTTTCAGCAGCAGTTGCTCTCCTACTCCCACAGAACAAAACTCTGCTCCGGGCAGCAGCCAGTTTTTGCATTTTATCTGTTCCTTGTCTTCTGCAGACTTGACTGACGTGTATCAGTAAAACACTGTTGGATTTGAGGTTAATTTTAGATTGCATTGTTTTCATCTGTACACAGCCCCACTTCCTAGCATTGTTTGGGTATGTTATATTTGTGTTTTAGAAGATTCACAGATTTAAATAAAATAAATAAATAAATCCAGGCATAAAATAGGGAAATCTAGCTGATAGCTGTCACTCCACTATACAGTATGAAGTTTAAAAGCTATTTCTCTAAGCTCATCATAGATATTCTTAACTCATACGGCATATGTGGAAAGTTTAATTGTTCATGAACAATGAAAGAAACTTTACAAGATTTATATTCTTCATAAACAGAACAGAAAGCTTTTCAGTTGATAGCAGGCAGAGGCAGTAAAGCAACAATGAAGCAGCTATCATTGGTAAAGGGGAAAAAAACCAAAAACAAAATTATGATTTTTTTTTAACTTCATAAGTAAGATTTTTTTTCAGTCATAGTAATAATATTAATAACTGAATTAATGATGCTAGTGTGGGGGATATTTTCTTGGCACATTTTGGGCTCCTTCATACCAACTGAACATTTTTTAAAGACCACAGGCTATCTGAGGACTGTTGTTGACCATGTCCATCCCTTTATGACCACAGTGTACCCATCTTCTGATGGCTGCTTCAAGCACGTCACACATCATGTCACAAAGCTCGAATCAGCTCTAACTGGTTCCTTGAACGTGACAATGAGTTCACTGTACTGTAAACGCCCTCCACAGTCACCAGATCTCAATCCAACAGAGCACCTTTGGGATGTGGGGGAACGGGAGGTTCGCATCATGGATGTGCATCTGACAAAACTGCAGCAACTGTGTGATGCTATTATGCCAGTGCTAAAATCTCTGAGGAATGTTTCTAGCAACTTGTTGATTGTACGCTATGAAAATTTAAGGCAGGTCTAAATGCAAAAGGGGGTCCAACCCAGTACTAGTGAGGTGTACCTAACAAAGTTGCTGGTGAGTGTATGTTAGCAGCAGTTACGTCCAGGGAGAGGTTCGTATTAACTTGTATTTTTCATAAAACATTTGCTTGGCAATAAAAAGCAATTCAATTAAATACAGTATACCTTATATATACACGGTGTGCCTTATGAAGTGGTCAGTGCAGTGTTTTTTCACATTTCCCCTCTTGTAACGGAGGAAAACTTATGTAGATTTTAGAGCAGACCTGGCCACCAAGTAGCCAGCTGTTTACAGAATTTATAAGCTAAACTGGAGTAATGGTGCAGTGGATGATTGTTTATCTGACAAGCGACAGGTGTCGTTTCAGTTTTCATACTGGGAAATATTTGGGTGAACTCAGTCATTTCTCATTCAGGCTTTTGAGATCATTTCTGCAAAATAATCTTTATAATGGAGTATTCTTTTACAAAGCATTTTTCTTGGGAAAAAAAAAAGAAAACAAATTGCCAAGATACCGTGTTTATTGCCCAAAAATGAACGGACCTTAGAACAAATTGATTAGATTAAACAAAGATCACACCTAAGACAATGCAGTCATATAAAGAAACAGAGGCATACACACCGGTAAACGGATAAACAAATTACACAAGACACACACACACGCGAGTAAATAAAACAATGCGGCAATGCGGGTTTCTCCTTCTTTAAAGTCTTTCCATGTGGAAGATAAACACTGTAGGTGTTAACTTTGCATATATTCAAACATGTGTCAATAAGCGCATAAAGTTTCCTAACAAATGCTGTGATCTGGTGTCATCCGTGGAGCTTTGAATTCAACTAAGGATGTTACATATCTTGGCAGCAAACTCTTATAAATAAAAACACAGGTGTGAAGCTGCCTCTTGGATTCCAGTGTTGACATGAAGCCTTTTCATCAGCAGAGGCAGCAGCATGGAAACATAGTCTGTTTCTATAATCAAGCATCTGTAATGACTGATTTTAAAATGCGCTTCTTCATTTGCGGTATAAATGTACTGTCTCTTTAAGTTAACGTATGAAGAGTAGAACTCAATACGTGCTGTAGCTTAAATAACAGGCATATCTAGTCTACGTATATGTACAACACGACTTTATATAAACTTGAGATGTTCGGAAAGGTTCATTTTAGTGCATGTTTTCAGCTAGAATACTGAGCACATCCGTTTGTAAAACATTATGAGACACAGTAGACCAAATGACTCCCAGTCCGTCCTTTAGTAGAGCTTTTTTAGAAGCCTCACTGAATAGTTTAATGTGTGCCTTGCAAATGGAGGACAAATTATATGTGCCTTTTCTTCAGAAAACACCAACAGCAGAATCACACATTGCAATATGACCAAAAATACCAAAAAGAGGTCTGTTAGTTAATATTGCACATACATTCAGTTTCCTTGTTAATTATTGTTAATTATTGTTACCATTTTTCCCTCTTTCTCTTTCTGTACCTGAGCAACAAGCTGTTCCAGTCATACATCCATTCAACTGCTTGGCAGATACAGTGGGACATAAATTATTCTTCCCTGTAGGCATTCTGCTCCGGAGTTAGAGTGCATATGGAGTAGATAGGATTAAGTGAACCGTATAAGAGGACAAGGTTGCTTTGTACGTGTATTTACATTTGATCGTTCTAGAATTTACATATGAACCTTTTACCTTGCAAAAAAGATGAGGAAAAAAAAAGCCTCACAGACCTTGTTCTTTTTATTACATTACTTTATTGAAATTATATTGTGTAAAGGAAGAAGTAAGAGAATTGGAAGAAGAATTTGACACTGGAGAAAATCAATCTATGGAAATATCACCGGGGAGCCACAATCACACATTAGTGTTGATGTATCGCTGTCATTCACTGTTCCGAGGTTCAGAGAACAAGTAGGGAGTGAAGACCAAGAATAGATGCCAACTACATGTAACCATGTAAGCTCTGTGTGACCATATTCATGATCTCTCCCTTACTAAATCATTGTTATTTTTAGTTGCTTAAATGTTTTTAGTTTTAGTTTCTTATCAGATATTAAAGAAATGCACATTTAGAAGTAGAGTGAAGAAAAAATAGCCTGCATATATATATATATATATATATATAATTTTAAAATTAAATGTAATAATTTAAAGCAAAATGTTGTTTATTTACAGTATCTTTGACATTGCGAAGCAGCACATGACTTAATAGCATGCAAAGTATTAATTAAGAAAATAATTTTTGAAAATATAGGATAATATAGGGTTGTAACTGAGTTATTTTATTTTTCCTTACATACTTTTCTTAGGCTGTATTCAGTAGATTCATGATGTGGCCTTAATTTTTATATCTTTATTTATTTATATTTTTATCAACAGGGTTCACATAAATTTATTCTTTTTTAACCTGGGCAACCTTTTTTTTAAAAAAAAAATATAATTATAATTATTTGATGTGTGAGCATGTGCGCCTGGAGGTTACTGCTCTATTTTGCTGTAGTAGCCACAAGGACTTGTCACTGAGAATAGAGAAGCAGCTCTTGGGCAACCCAGATAGCCTACAGCCAAACAAGACCCACAGATAAACAAGCAAGAGAGAAGAGAGATAGGAGGCCAATGAAGCAAGACAAGGCACAAGGGGCAAAAGGGAGAGGCAAAGACAAAGGGTTATGGGGAGGCTGCAGTTCTTGTGACCTACCTTGAGGTAAGTGTAGTGAGAGATGAGGTTTAATTAATGGCTTTAAGAAGGCCATTCTCATAGAATATCCCTGGAGGTGATTACTCACCTCAAGGCTGTCGCCTTCTGAGAGATAGCTTGTGTCCACACATGGGCCTTAGACACACACATGCAAGCCTCATCAAAAGTCTCTTTTGCTTATCTCATTAATTACTGCACTAACATCATTAGAAATATGAGGCATCAAATGCAAGCAATTGTGAAATGAAGCATTTTTGTGATTTCTTGAATTAAAGTTGTGCTTATTCGCTCTGGGGTGGGATGAATAAGTCTCACCCTCTAATTATGGTAAGCATGCAGAGTTAAACAATATTCTATCAATAAATACGGCACTCATTAAAACAGTATCTGGAGGCCTCTCCTGGGGATTAGGATATATATATATATATCTGTTAAAAGGCATGCGTGATGCTTTGTAGAAGCTCATAAATAAACAAATCTGAACAATGGGGATAATCTAAAACTTTAGCTCTCATATTATTATTATTTTTTTTTACCTATCTACTCCTCATGGAGTTTAATATCTACTTGAGTTTTTGGAGTAGAGATTAAACACAAATGACAACTGAACACATCCCCTCTTGGCAAATTGTACACCCAAGGGAGTTTGTTAGGCAATGCTTTGTTTCACAGACAAGCCTGATTTATTGTGTGAAATGCATCTATGAAAATTTCAGCTCTCGTTTCAAACCTTAGTATGAATGGCAAATCGGCAAGAGAGGAGACGAAGCAAGCGGAGACATTTAGGTTTGCAAAAGTTAAAAGTTTAAAAATTAGTGATATATACAGAGGGTAGATAAGAGAGCAGAGGGAACATGCTGAAATAACAAATCAATCACGTTGTAATTACTGGTGCATGCAAGTAGGCAAATAGAATTGCAGGCTCTTTCACATCAACTGGCAGGAGATAAACCACCACAGGCTCCGTGGGTCTGTCAACTGTTCAAATGGTTCACACAGCGGAAAGGTCTTTGGAAAAATGATAAAGCCTTTATGGAATACTGAAAAACTTTATTTTATTAATGCAAATTGGCTCACTGCTTCTCATAATTATGGTGTGTACATAGTAGGGATGGGCATTTAAAAGAAAAATCTTGATATACAGTGGGAACCAACTTTTTTTGGAAGATCACTCCCCAGTCAAACCGCACTCGAATGAATGTGCGTAGTTGCGCCAAGCTTGTGACATGCTAGGTTTACCCGGCGGAGTTCACGCTGGACGTAGTTTTGGTTCATTTCCACACTAGACTTTTTCTGGTGGCTCCAGCAGCCACTGGCCTTACATGCACCTCCTTCTGTTACAGTACCATGCAATCTGAGAGTGTCATACATGCTCCATTGGTCTGGCAATTAGGAGGGTATTCTTCTATTTTGTTTGAATAGTGGCTGGCAAAACACGTGTAGGTGCATTACTGCTGCCTTGTGGCAGTAGTAGTGCATTATTAACATATATTATATATTATATATTAACATATATTTTCAAACAAAAATAGTCATATAAACTGTACAATTTTTTTTTATAAATTAATGACTGTTTGACAATTATTAGTAGAACTACTACATAATATCCCAAGTATGTTGTAGTACAAAGTTTTTATTTTATTTGACTACCGTGATAAGTTCACTTGGTTGCAGCATTTGTCATTAACCAGCTGTAGTTAAGAACTGTTGCATTGTCTTTAATATCATCTAGAAAACAGCCAACCTGGATGAATCAGACTTTCACAATGCTAAAAAGGCAAAGTTGCAATTATAAGTTGTATTTGCTTGGAGGGTGCCATTCTGTTGAAGTACACTTGCCATATTTGCCATATACAGTAGGATTGTGCAGTTTGAAATTCTTATATATATGACCAATGAGGGGAGGACAGAGTTGTACTCTTCACTTAATGAAAAATACTTTTGTCTGCTTCCTTATTCACAAGGGGTCGCCAAAGCACGTAGCTCTTGATTTGGCAGATTTATTACTGGATGCTCTACCTGACGCAACCCGAAAAGGATTTGTGTCTCTTCTTTGGACTGAACCAGAGCTCTTTTGCGTGTTAGGTGAATATGTAAACCACTACTTCATTTAATGAAAAATAAATTCAGTTATTTTTGTATATTTCCTGTCAGATCTTTACCTGAACGATCTTTTAACATAGCGCTTTCATGACTATTTATTCATCAATACATATGCTGTTTCTCAAGTCTACATTTAAACACATGATGTTTCCATCAGCACACAGTTTGGTTTTAGTACAAGAAGCAAACAAGCAAAGAAGAACCCCCTGCCAAAAAAAGGGGAAAAAAATCACCCTAAAGTTTACTAAAGCTAGCATACTAGTTGCACCCTGTAGCTACAGTGATGATGAAGCAGTCCCTTTTTTCCCTGATAATGACTGCCACAGCCCTCCTGTCTCATAGCTCCTTTTCATTCACTGAGCAGTTGCACATGGCTTAACTTCTGCTACTTCTTTTCTGCTGCAGCATTATGGACCACTGATTCTGTGCGATATTTTCATGAACTACTTATTGCTGTAAAGTTAGTCATGCACAGTCTCTTTCTACATTCCTTACTTCTGCAACCATCAGGCTCCTTTTCTTCGTAATATAGTTGATTATTTAATTACTTTAATAAGAATAATGTTAAACTTGATTTATGTGTGCATATGCTTGGGTGTGTGCGTATTGCAGTGTGTGCCCCTCTGGTGCTTCACAATTCTTGGTTTATAATTGTCATCAGCTGCATGCAAGCTCTTGAGGGAAGTGGTGTAGAAATCTGAGTTTGAGATTATTTGGTTATGTCTAAGTACCTTCTTAGTTTTACTGCTTGAGTCCTTATATTTAGGCTGTGATTATTATTCCTTACATTGAGGCGATAATTGTTAGTCTCCCACTGATACATTCAAAAAAAAAATGTGGCAAAGTAGCTAGAAATGCATAGGAGGAATGGCACTGAACAGGCCAATCACAATAGTTACAGGCTGTGTTGACACCACATGTAGTTGCATTTCCAGAGAGATGCATATTAGGTTACAGATATTTCTACATGTAACCTTAACTGGCACACTCTCAGAAAAAAGATTGCATATGACAATTTTGATTGCACTCTGGAAGCTTTATTTGTGTTCCCTGCAGCTAAGTGGCATTTTAAACTGGTATGCGATCTAGTGGTAGGCATGAAAGTGCAAGTGCATGTCGCAAAAGGGCATTCGCCTATCAAATCTTTATAAATATACAACAAGCTTCACCACTTAACATCATTCAGGTGTCAGAATTAAGAACATGGAGAGAATGAGAGCACATGCTATAACACTGGCTTTGTGTTTTCTGCTACCAGCTAGTTTAGCCTTAAACTAAAGGCTGTTTTATAATTTTATACAAGATAATATGTTGACAGTGGCGATAGTGGTATTTTTAATTCACTGATACTTAAATGTACAATAGTTTATTAGATCCATATATGCAGAATTAATGCGGTAGAGATAAGAAGAGATAAGAAACATCAAAGTGTCTGGAAGAGGTAAGTTTGTTCCTTTTTTGTGATGAACAGAAAAACAAAAACGGCTGGATGAGGATCTGTCTGCAGGTCAGACTTAAGCCTCTACACAGCATGTGAGACACTAGTGCACTGTGTAGTGAAGCTCTGTTGTGTGTGTCTGTGTGTATGTAAAACAATGAAATATCATTATTTTGTGCTTTATTCCAATTATTCAAAATATCCAATTAAAAGATAATTAAAAGGTGTCCTTTTAAAATTACTTTATTAAAGATAATCATACTTCAGCAATATAATTTATTTACTAGTGAACCTACCTGTTTTGATAACTTCTAAAGCTGGTAATAGACAGTCCTTCATTCTGAATTTCAGTCACGTATGCATATATTCCCCTGCCAAGTTCTTGGAAGCTGCTGGTTTTGGGACCACAGAAGGATTTTCTGAAGACTCTTTTGGGGTTAACGTCCTCTAGTAGTCTGTTTCCTGTCTGGATCTGCGAAAACATGTTTTCCAATAATTAAGAAAAGGATTTCAAAGTGCTTTTTTTGTTTTTGTTTTTTAGACAAGGTGCATTTTTTTTTTAAAAAGAAAAGGATTGCAAAGTGGCAGCATGGTGTCATGGTGGTTAGCACTGTTGCCTCACAGCTAGAAGGTCTGGGTTCGAATGCACCTTGGCCCGGGCCTTTCTGTGTGGAGTTTGCATGTTCTCCCCGTGTTGGCATGGGTTTTCCCTGGGTACTCCGTTTTCCTCCCACAGTCCAAAGACCTCTCGCCCCATGACAGCTGGGACAGGCTCCAAAGGAGTTCTTGGGTTTTTGCTAACACTGAAGATATTGTTCCAATCCAGTTCCTAATTTGCAGCTCTGTTTAATTCCTCTGTGACAGCAATTATGCTACAAACATAAAACCTGCTATTTAGGTGATGGGCTCACTCTATAATGTAAGGGCCTGACTTGTTCCATTCAAAGAGACCAACTGTTGTGAATAAAGACATAGTTGTGAATACAGAACAACCCTCTTGTTTCTCATCATTGTTTTAGATAACAAAGAGAGTGGTGTTATACCCAGGACAATATCGTACTATGTATCTATCATTCTGCCATTAAACAGCCTTTGTAGTGTCAAATCCGCTACTGTGCTTTCCTCTTTCAATTTAGGCCTATTTGATGTCTATACGGCTTCCAATTATCGATATGCTGTTTCCATCTCCAAACAGCACAAATGAATGCAAATTATAACATTGACTTCATTATGGGGAATTATACAATACTTTAATTGCCAAGCAGTCATCTAATCACTGTTTTTATCTCTTTGAAAGAAGGTTGAGTGTAGAATGGTGAACTAAAAGAGACTCAATGTAGTCTGTCAGTGTTGATCTGAGGTCACGCCAAGTTATTAACCCCTCTGCTTGAATCACGCTGTCATGGGTAAACAGTCAGGGGAAAATAATCGCACTCTGCTTGCCTCCTTCTCACCTCTGACTACTTGACATCTGCTAGGACAAACTTCCAGCTGCCTTTTTTTCTCTTAACATCACACATAGGTATTCTTCTAAAATAGTACACAGTCATGGGTTTGTTCCGGGTTGGGTTGTTTTTCAGCAGAATGTGAATCCACCATGTACCTTTTCCATTATTGTAGCTTTCTGTGACATTTCTGACATCCCAATCAAGAGTTGTTGAGAGATGTTTTCAGGCAGTGATATATAGGCCTGTCGCGATAAACAATAAATCAATTAATCGTACGATAACTTAAAATGAGGCAGACAATTTTTATTTATCG
>JAVDPK010000971.1:511571-531588 GCA_034780415.1 Cichlasoma orientale | reverse complement strand
TTACTTGTTTGCAAAGAGGACATATACTGGGTAAAAAAAGGATGGTCAGATAGGGACAGAACCCAAAATTTCATAATTATTTTCAGAGAAGAAAATTCATATTGTTGTAGAAAGCGATCAGTAGTTGTATGTCCAATATGCAGGTATTGGTTTAATGGGTTAATGGACACGAGTGCGTATTTATTAATACCAAATGGTCAAATGTTAAAAATAAAGGGCATCATAAAATAATTGGAGGCATATTATAAATAGCACAATAGATGACGTAGTGTACATGGCTACTTGCTCAGAAATATGTTTTTATATGAATTCATAAAAAGGTTAATTTTTTTCTAAACACTGATGTTATTTTTCAGACTGATCTTGTAAATATCTTGTGAATACTTTGTTTAAATATAAATTTGATATAAAAGTCTGTCAGGGTTAGTTATACACTCTTAGCAAATTTGCTGTGGCAAGTGTTAGATCAGCTTTCTGTGAAGCATACACATTAGACAGCTGGCTGGTTTAAAACAACTGAAGCAGATGAATTATTGTCAGTTGTATGTTTTAATGCATACTGGAGTCATTTAATATTCTGCTCAATGCTGTGAATTGGATGTTGAAACTGTGAGGCTGTCGTGAATCCCATTTGGTTACTTATTGTTTAGACTCTTCATCTCAGTCCTTGCATGGATTTTGAATAGCCTCTCCTGCGTCTTTTGTAGTCAGTGGATATCAATCTTCTCGGCCAAGTCTCAAGTTAAAAAAAAAAAAAAAAGAAAAAGAAAAGAACCTGCCTTAATGTATCAAACTAAAGCTTCAACTGAAAGGGGGGGCCCTAACTGGTATCCCTGCTGATTTCAGGCAGCTATTCCCTTTTTTTTGTGTGCAAGAGGTCCCACAGGGGTGGCGTGTATTGAGTTAGTTTTGAAAGTGACGCTTCCATCAGATGGGAGGCAGTCATCTGGCTCGGTGCTGACACTGACAGAATGCCTGATTTAGTGTCAGTTTGTAACCAAGTGTGTGGAACACTGCACTATTAATAAAGCATTTTAAACCTCAAATGATCCAAAACCAATTTATATGAATACCTGTATTTTACATTACATGACACAAGATGATCACCTTCAACATTTTTTTTTTCATTTAAATCATTATTAGGCTGCCTGTGTCAGCGTTGGTGCTTTTCTGTTACATACTAAATGTGTGGAACAAATATTTACATCCAAATGCGGTGCGTCTTAATGCACATATTTTAATCCTCTGAGCATAACTAACATCTCATCTCCACTAGTCTGTGCTGTCGAAAGGGAGAGAGCATAGCCAGGGTTCCAGCTGTCTGTCCCTCTTTGATATAATAATCAGGGTGCATGATGTGGCGTTTAAGCCAGGGAATAAACACATTAATAAACATTGTGCCATAATAAACAAATCCAAAGGTGCTTATTGCTCTGAGTCAGTCTCAAATTAAAATCCCTTTTTGTCAGTGTTTTGCATCCATTATTTTGAATTTCTGACCTTTTTCCCTGCTGACAGCCCAGCCACTCTCCTGATTTGTGCTCAGAAATTATGCATTATAAAAACAGATTAAGCCCTGTGTTGTTGATTTGCATTGCATATATAATGGATTAGCAAATCTGAATGGAGTCCTTATGGTCTCTTATGATCCATCTGATCAGTCTGGCCATTCAAGCAGACCCCATTCTTTGCAAAGTTAGTCCAGTCAAAATTGTTACATTATGCTAAATGTAAGCTTATTTAGAGCTGTCCTTGTAACTTCAATGGATTTTACACAACCGAGAATAACCAGCTTATGGAAATTATACCTTCACATTTACAAAAGATAGCAAATAAATTAATGATTTGCTGTTAAAGAGACAAACAAGGGAATACTTTAATGAAATACTGAATGAAGTGTCACGCATTGATGAAGTACAGAAAGTGAAAATACTTTACAGTTTTGTGACCATGTCAGCCGTAAGTCATGGTCAAGGTCTGCACCGCATATCATAAGAGCTACTGTATTTCTTCAGCCTCCTTTCTTAATTCTCCTCAAGAAGGAAGCACTGTAAATTTGCCATGTTTTGAGTCAGCACAACAGCAGAGCCATGAAACAAAAATGTGGCCGCTGCTTTTCATATTGTAGCCTTCTGCACAAGCACTAAGATGACTAAAGATTAATCTTCTATCATATGTCTGTAATAAGTGTATTTTTGCGTGCCAAAAATTAAATAAATGAATAATAAACTTATCAGAGGTTCAGGCAAGCTCAGCTTTGAAATATATACCACCAGAAAGCAAACTATGTATTGTCTTAAAACCACAAACTGTTAATTTCTAATTTTACATAAGTCAGTTTACTTTAATGTTACTCATGTTTCAATCACATACACAACAGCGACAACGAGAGCCGGGGTACACATGCGACATTTAAAATATGTAAATAAAACATTATGTATTTCTTTTTGGTATTCAGCTCCTTAGCGAGCCGAACAGCTCTTAGCAAGCTGCACATGAGGCATGTGGACAGTTGTATATTAACTGTCTGTTAATATGACAGTGTAGTTGAGACTTGTGCCATGAGACATGAAACACACCGACCCCCCCCCCCCCACACACACACACACATAAGAAAAGAATATTTCATGCTCTCTAAAGTGATGAAATAATGAAAAAAAACATGTCCAATGCAGTACAAGCAATCTGACCTTAAAAACGTCCCTATAAAATGTGTAATGAATTTCATAAAAGGTCATTTTCATGTGAAATTTACAGAGTGAGCAGAATTGTTTCTACACACAACTGAATTCAGCCTCACCCATTTGTCTGCTCTCATCTGTCTGATGAGAATTTGCATCTATGTGATGAGGGTATCCGTCCATCTATTCATATATCCATCTTCTATCCATTTTCTTTCACTTACCCAATTCAGAGTTGCCAGGGGCTGGAGCCCAGCCCAGCTGTCATAGGGTGAAAGGCACACTTCATATTTCTGTGTTTTTCTTTTTGCTGTAGAGTTACAGAATATTTGTAGTGCCAGCTGTCCTTTGCAGCGATGATTTATTTTATTTTTTTTAAATGAACTGTAAAGAATATTTAGGTGGGCTGACTGGATAAAAACTGTGATAATAAAACTATCACTTTATTTTGATTCCTACTGTGAGAACCTTGCTGTCCAATTTATAATTAAACTTAAACTTAAAAGCCAAGTGCTTTTCAAATGACCCGAGGGTGAAGCTGACTTTTTGTTGCACTTTAAGTGGGCATTTATTACTACATGTCTGTGTTTTCACAGTCTTCAAAACAGATTTTCATAAAAGACTTAAGGCACAGTTTCCCCTAAAAGGCTCAGAGATAAAGAAAGCTATCATGCTTATTGCATGAGAGGCACTTCTTGTTTAATTAGGGAACTGTTTTATTTATTTAGTAGGTGTTCAAGGGCAAATTTTCCACAGTACATAATTTCCTCTGAAAGTGATTTGTAATTAAAAAATATGTATTATACCTCTTAGTGAAAATTATTAAGATAAGTTGTGGTGCTAGAAGTTTGGCCTTCTCTACTCCAAATGTGTGCTTCAGGGATCTGTGACAGAGAGAGGTAGAGCTACCGCCTTGAAGTAATTTCTTTTCTTTCTCGGGGCTTTCTTGCCTTTTGCTCACCTTAAAATAAGATAAGCGTTAAAAAGGTTAAACTGATGAATGCCAGCATCAAACTGTAAGTAAGGTGAGAAGCTCACTGTAACTGATAAATGTTAAAGGTTGAGCTCACTCCAGCTGTCTTTTTATTAATATTAAAAATATAATTTGCTGAATAAAATTGAAGCCCGTCAACTTTCACCTGTGTGAACTCTGGTGATAACGATGTAACCTAGGATGTTCAAATTCATACCATAGATATATCTACTAAAAATCCCGAATATTGGCGAACTCGTCCTCAAGATCAAGGTCAGAGGTCAAGTTTTCTTAAAATCTTGTGAACGCAGTAACTTGAGAATGATGTCTTCTAGAATGTTCAAATTCGTACCATAAATGCAAGTACTAAAAATCTCAGAAGAGTTGGTTCTTACCATAATATTGCCAGTCACAGAAAGTGACAGTATTCTTATTCCTGGTTCTTACTTAGCCATTTGCTTTTGAAGTGATATGGTGAATAAAGTCACTAAGGCTTATTTGCACCCCATTAAGATCTACTGAGACCTGGTAATTATGTGTTCTAGAACTTGTGCCTCCAGGGGCTTTGTGCCACCTAAAGACGCACTGGATGATATTTTTATAACTCGGTGGCAGGCCGTTTTTTTCATTGATCTTGTTCGTATAAAAGGAACAAACAGAACCAGAACTTTGATGAATGAGTGGATTCATGTACAATGGTCTACATACAACTGAACAAGAATGTGTTAAATGACTATGTTACCAGATGTTGCCAGGGTCATAACTGATGATGATGAATATTTCAACATAGAGCAGCACATTGGACTGTTTGGGTAATAACTAAAGGGAAGTTGTGGGTTTTAATTCTCAGTCTACTGACAGATAAAGAGCAGTTAAATGTTTGTGTGATTAAATCAGTGTCACTTAAATCAGTCTGATTGTTTCTGATTATCTTCAGATTAGCAAGAACTTTGATCGTAAGGCAGCTGACATTAAGTGGAACTGCATGCTATTTGCAGTCACTGGATGCAGCAGGTCTGCAGGCCTCGGATTGCAGCAACCTTTTGGTTGGTCTGGCAGTCATTCCAGAGTTGGTGGAGCAGGTTCTGAAGGGTGCAGCCGTGTGATGTGAGCTTGTGAGGGAAACACAATTTGGCAGGAAAACAGATGATGTTTTTACTTGATTTTTTTTGTTGTTTTTTGATGTTAAGCAGACTCTGAAGTGTTGCTTTCTTTAACTATACGGACGTACAAAGTCTGCATAAAGTGGCTATTTAACTTTTAAAAAATTCTAAAATAAGGAAAAACTTTATGCACACATTGCACAAAATTGAACACTTGGATAGCATATATTCCAAGCACAAAGTATGACATTTCTGTAAAACGAAAGACTTACCATCAGCTGATCTTACTGAGATATCCTCTAAGATGTAGTTAAGGTTATTCACACCATTTGGGACTCCACGCCCAAATCATTTATTTAATGAAAGGAAAGCTCACCTATTGTCCTAAGAATGAGCTGAATTCTGTTAAGCATACACCACAAGCTTCCTTTTATCATGAGCAAAGAATGAAAAGCAAATAAAATGAAATGAAAAATGATATTAAGTATGTACTGGTGTGTGTAACAAGAAATGTTCAAATGTAATTTATATTAAAAAAATGTCATTGAGTCCGTCTGTTGCTATAGGTTTTTGAGTACCCATCATGACATAATTTTTAACATTAAAGCAGATGCAATTATGATTCAATTATTTAACTCAAAAATATATATATACACATGTAAGTAGTTCTCGTACTCTCAGCTATTATTGAAGCCCTCACCACCCACAGCTAAAAAGAAAAACAAACAAACAAACACGTTATTGGTTAAGCTGTAAAAACTAGAAGGTCAATAAGATGTGTAGGGCAAATATGCTTTGGCCACTTGTAGTATGCACACAGATTCATGGTAGAAACATGATGAGATGTCAACAAAGCTTCACACAGATGTGTGAGTTTTTGTGTGTTTGTATTAGTGTGTCTGTGTGAGTTCTTATTGTGGGACTTCTAGAGTCCAAATTCTGTCATATTTCACCTTGACACTTAGATGGCAAACGGGCAGAGAAAGAAATTCTTCTAGAGAATGGCTCATGTCCATTTTGTCACTTTTATGGCTAACACTTGGGGCTCAGTGTTATGCCATTGTGGTGGAATGTTAGTTTGTGAGATGAGACTGTTTTAGCTTTTAATATTCGCTTATTGCAGTGTATAATTCAGACCTGTGTATGCTTCAGTGACTTGCAGCAATTGCTGGAGAGTAAAATTTCACAAGTTAAATATATTTGACTAAATAAATAAAGGCAATGAGATAAGTGGTGCTTTTCTGTCTAGTGCTAATTGTTTTTATTTTGTGGCACGTGAAGAACAAACTTTTAATTGCCTAAAATTTTCCAGCTTGCCTGCAGAGATGCCATGACTTACATGTCTTTAAAGACCAAATTAGAATTTCTAATGAGCCTTGTGGACTATTGCAACACCAGCTTTAAAGGCATTTTTCAGGCCTTTAAAGTCACTGGCCATTCAACAATAAAACCTGTTTTATTTGAATTTATTTGTTTGTTTGTTTGTTTTTTTTGGTATGAAGATAATAGCTTTTATGTGTCTTTCCATGTTTTCAATGTCCCTTGCACTGGTCTTTATTTTACACAGTTTTACACACATTACTAAGTGGTATATAAGGTGTTCATCTGTATTCTTTTTATACTTCTTATAAGACCTCATCAGTCAGGAATGTTCAGTGTAGACAGTGTCACAATTCTTGTTTATTCTTAGTCTAAAAGTCATTATTTCATATCTCTGGATAAACCGTCTTTTCACGTCTGTCTGGGGAAGTATAATTCTGACGTATAATAGGATTTTGTGTTTTTTTTCTCTCTCTCTTATTTTAAATTCCTGATTGAAATTACGTTGAGCCTGTTCGTTCATATCCAGCTAGAGTCACAGACGGGTGTAGACAGGTGTTTTTGCTACTTCTATTACCTCTGCCTAATAACAGCATTTGGGGCAAACAGCATGAATGGCATTTCATTAACAAATGAATTTTCACAACAAGACGAGACAACGTCAACTTGTAATTGTACAGTATGTATGGGGGTATTTCATCTCAACATGCCCTGTCATGGGTGAAGATTGTTTTTATAGGAGTGTAAGTTTAATACACTGAACAGGAGCATCACCAGCGGCTAACAAGAAAACATAATAATGATAGTAATAACATGTATCCTACAAACCTAGTGATGTTGTTTGTCAGTCTTAAAATAATCTTAATATTAATTCTGTCATGTGGTTTAAAGAATAAATGGTCAATTACTTGATCAGCATTACTTGTAGTAGATTAGTGTAAATTGAATATTTTAATGTCGGTGGATATTCATCATTATTTTGCATTTTATTAAGCAAGCGACTTTCAAACATTTACCACGGTGTTCCTACATTGTGTGCTCAGTGATTCAACATTTTCTTGATTCCAGAAATTCCATCTTTACTATAACTCCCATGTTTCATTCTTAATGAAACACAAAGGGCTCAGTTACTGTCCCCAGCCTGAGTAATACATCATAGTAACTGGAGAATGAAGGAAGAGTAATGGTTATGCCTGTTGCTGCCACAAATCTGGGGATTCATCAGTGAAAGCCAAGATGAATACGTTACCCCACCTGACTTCAAATATCTCTGAGATGGAAATACTTTCATCCACTGGTGCCCGTATGATAGTTGCTGTTTTGTATTTTTAACTCATACCTGGATTCTACATGGAAATTAATGACAGTGGTGAGCTGATGTGAATGCATCCGGATTAGGTGTTCATGTCCCATGGTAATCTTTGTTTGGGAAGGGGTTGTTAAACTTTGCGGGATTACAGTTTTTCATGTGTTTTGGCATGTGTAATAATACTTCGAGTGATTGTGCTTAGACATTAAAGAAGCCAATTTTGAAAACATCTTCAATAGTCAGGACCCATAAGTAAACACCACACTGTCAAGCTCTTAAAAACATGCGTTTAATTAACTTTTAACATTTACAGTTTTAAATTCTGAGTTAAACAGTGGTAGAGGGCAACATTTTGCATTATGCTAAAAATGAATAGTTCTTTAAATTCTTATTATTTTTTATGTCTTTTCATCAGAACTGTGTTATATAGTTTCATTGTGGAAGTTGGAGTGGAATTGCAGAATTATGAAATTAAAATCAGGTGTATTAAACCGTGGTAAAGGAGCTCAGTTAAACGACGGAGCATTTATCATTTCATTTGAACTGCCTTTTTTAGGCCAGTATAAATGTCTTTTCTCCTTTTTGTTTCCCTCTCTGTTTCACTTAAATAAAAATAAATAAATGCAAATGAAGTCAGTGTAATATGTAGATAATGTAATGACTCATAGTGACTCATAATATAATTATAGTACCAATTATAAATGGTGCAAATCATTAAAATAATGTTTTAGTAATTCCATGCTGGGGTCTCGATATGGACGACCTAATCTTATCCTAAAAAGTCTCAAACTTTTCTGCCCATGTGTTTTATTCTGACCTTTTATGAGGATTGTGCTTTTGTAGACCCACAGAAAGGGATGGACAAGTATACTGCTCAAAAGAAATTAAAGAAAAACTTTGAAAACGCATCAGATCTCAATGAGAAAAAAAAAAAATCATGCTGGATATCTATATTGATATTGACTGGGTAATGTGTTAGGAACAAAAGGATGCCACGTGGTTTGATGGAAATGAAATGTATCAACCTACAGAGGGCTGAATTCAAAGACATCCCAAAATCAAAGTAATTAAAAAAAATGCAGCAAGTCCATTTTACAGAAATTTAATTGCAGGAACTCAAAATGGTACTCAGTAGTTTATATGGCCCTCATGTGCTTGTGTGCATGGCTGACAGTGTCGGGGCATGATTCTAATGAGACAACAGATGGTGTTCTGTGGGATCTCCTCCCAGATCTGGACCAGGGCATCACTGAGCTCCTGGACAGTCTGAGGTGTAACCTGGTGGTGTCGGATGGATCAATAATGTCCCAGAGGTGATAGGTCAGGTGGGCGTGGGGGCCAGTCACTGGTATAAATTCCTTCCTCCTCCAGGTGTTGCCTGCATACTCTCACCACATGAGGATGGACATAGCCGTGCACCAGGAGGAACCTAGGACCCACTGCACCAG
Source organism: Cichlasoma orientale (assembly GCA_034780415.1). Taxonomy (NCBI): domain Eukaryota; kingdom Metazoa; phylum Chordata; class Actinopteri; order Cichliformes; family Cichlidae; genus Cichlasoma; species Cichlasoma orientale. The sequence goes on along the minus strand of JAVDPK010000971.1, from coordinate 522,754 downwards.
TGTAGGGTCTGACAGTGGGTCCAAGAATTTCACCCTGATTCCAAATGACAGTCAGGGTAACATTGCCTAGTCTGCAGAGGTCTATGCGTCCCTCAATGGATATGTCTCATCAGACCATCCCCGGACCATCACCAAACGGGTCATGTTGAATGATGGTACAGGCAGCATAACGTACTTCACAGCTTCTCCGGACTCTTTCACGTCTGTCACATGTGCTCAGGGTGAACCTGCTTTCATGTGTGAAAAGCACAGGGTGCCAGTGGTGGACATGCCAGTTCTATGGTATTCTATGCCTGCCTCCAGGGTGCACATTGGGCCCACTAGAGAAACATTGGGCCCTAAGGCCGCCCTCGTGAAGTTTGGTCAGAGACATTCACACCAGTGGCCTGCTTGCTCATCTTGTTCCTCCTTGCACAAAGGAGCAGATACAGGTCCTGCTGATGGATTAGCCCTTTATTTACCACGGGCCCACCAGCGCCCCATTAAGTTCGAAAGTACCGCCATTCACTGACTTCTGGCAACAATTACCATAATAACCCTATATTATGTGTGAAGCTCAATTTCTCAGCTTTCAGAAACCGTTTGAATTTTTCCAATAGGACAAACGGTCGCGTAATTACAGTAATTCAAAGTGCGTTTGATCAGAGGTCTCAGTGGTGATACGCTCGGCATTAACCAGGTGTTCACTTAAGGGTATGTAAAAGGTGTATTGGCAGTGATTGCCCGCTGTGGTTAAGGACCTTCTACGGTCCCGTTCAGCTCCCCTAGAGTAACTGCCTGTTTCCTGGAATCTCCTCCATGTTCTTGAAACTGTGCTGAGAGACAAAGCAAACCTTCTGGCGATGGCACGTAAATCATGTCTCATTTTTGCTCTTCTTGTGCTTTGTTAATTTTATCAACGCCAAAGCGGCTGAAACTGATTAACAACCCCCTCTGCTACTTAACTGACTGGATCAGTGTCCCAGAAGTTTACCTGATTTGATTTTATACTCTGATTAAAAAAAATGTTTGTTTAATTTTTTTCAGCAGCCTATATCTTAGCAGTCCTTTCCTGTCTTATTGACACATTTTACCAAAAAAAAAAAAAAAAAAAAAAAAAAATCACATTTACATGTTTATTTGTTGAAAATCAAAACATCTGTCAGTCTTATTTTGCCCTCCTTGGCTTCACGCTTGTGTTAATTGCAATTAAGACAAGAGCAGTCAGGCATGTAGATGAGGGGACTGAATATTTAATTACAAAGATGATGCATATACATATTTTTGGTGCTGATCAGTTTAAATCTGTTTTTATTTTGGGGCGTTAACCTATTTAGATAGAAATTACAAAGGATAAGATTTATATGGCAGCATAAAAAACAAACCCTAAAGGATTGTCTCCCATTGGCTTTTATTAAATGCAATAATTGTATTTTAGGTAATGCTTTCTCAGTAACCTGTGATAAAACATGAATTGGTGGAATTACTGGATGTCACCACCATCTCTTTACATGCACTCAAGGCGTCACATCCTCACTTCATCTAATCAAATCATGCTAACAGTTTCTAAAAAGCTGCACAATGGGCTTATACAAAAAACAGACAAATGATAAAGGATTTCCTGAAATCTCAAACTTTTTTTCCCAGTAAAAAACAAAAACAGAAGAAAGTAATTTTGACATACACAAAGAAGCAGCAATACTTTCAAAGCACAGAAAAGTCGACTTGGATTTTGTTTTTATATAGCATTACTAAGGTCTGTGCTTTTTCTTTCTTTTTTTTTTTTTGTTTATTTATTTCTTTGTTTTCAACCATGAAGGAGGGATTGTGATGCTTTACTGTTTTACCTGCTGTGACACCAGGATTTGCTCATGGACAGCAATCAATGTGGAGTGTTCCAGAGCTGAAAACCCTGCAGATAAACACAATAAGACAGGCTGATGCACACTGATGGGATTACTCTGTTGTCGCTATGGTGAACATGGCCTTGTTATATGTGACCTTCTCTTGGGCCAGAACAAAGTCCTTCAGAGATTTTAAGACAATGCTGTGTGTTACTTATTTTTTTTAGGCTGTCATTTTATTTTTAAAGAATTTTCCTATAAGCTAAGACATCACCCAGATAAAATCATCTTCTTTTGTCAGGTAGCACATGCAGTGTTTGTACTGCTGCCATCCCGTCCCCACTTTGGAGACGTCTTTTGAAACAAAGCCACCATTGTGTGTGTGCAAATATGCAGTTGGGTTGTACAATGAAATAGGGAATGTTGTTGCTATTGTAGAGGCAATCGTGTCAAGATTAATAATTGGGAACTTGAAGAAAACTTAGTTTGAATTACCAGCCAGTCAGACCGCTCACTTAAAATTACTATTATGTTATAATATTATTATTATTAGCAACACCACTAGGTGATAATTGTTAGGTGTTCGTGTCCACATCGTTCTGAATTGCATAATTTTGGCCTTTTCAACACTGTACATTTAGCTTCACAAGTCATTTATATCAAAATTATCAAACAAACCAGATGGGCAGTTAATGGCTACATCAAAGGACACTGGCAATAAATAGAAAGCGTTCATTTTTAGGCTCCTGATTTTTAATAATTTTTTTATTTTTTTTTTTATTTTAACCACAGAGTAACCAAATCGTCGAACAGATTTGTGAATCTTGTGTTCTCATTTTGGCATTGTTTACATGTAAAACGATCACTAATAGATGAAGTTAAAAACAACAGACTGTCTTTTTATTTTTGTGTCACACTGTTAGACCCTCCGTCGCACTAACAACAAAAAGAGCACTGCGAATGTGTAAATAGGCCGTTCATGGGTGCTCCTGCTCTATCCCCTCTAACATTCACTGAATAGAGTTGAGGCAGTAAAAGCTCCGTCTACAGAGGCTGAACAAGACCTGGTCGTCAGAATAGCAAAATATAGGAGTCCAGCTCAAGTAGATTTTAATTTACCCGCAGGTGTGTTATGAATGGCATGTGCAATAGAAACAGGCCATAAGATGGGCGAACCATTCAAGTTGTTTCCCATGATCTGCTGAATGCACAAATTGCAGACAGGCTTTGTAGCAAAAGTAAAGCTTTACAATAAAATTAAATGTATTGATGTCAGAAAGCAGTCAAAGGCTGTTAGATCCTACAGAGCACTATGTACATAGGTAAAATAAAGCATTTTAATTCAAAACTTAAAAGGAACATTGCTGGCATAAAAAAGGGGGAAAAAAAAGGAACGCCTTAGCCCCAGGAGGAGCCTGCCAGCACACCGAGCATATTGTTCTGTTCAAAGATATCTTGTCTCTGGTATCATTTTAAATGGGAGCATGGACATCATGCCCAATAATTTACTGGCTGATAATTGCTAGGCAATGTCTCTGGAGTCCACATTATTTTGGGCTGCAGAATTTAGCCTTTTCAAAATTCTGCAAATACTGAGTCTTCACAAGTCGTACATGCTCGTATATGTCAAGGGGCTTTTTTTCTTTTCTTTATTTTTCTCTCTGTTAATCCTGAAATGCCAGGATGAGGCTGAAAGTTGACAGTTGTGTGTGTGCTTTGCAGGTTAAATCATGCTAGGCTAGATTATAAGAAAATCTGTTTCATTTCAACATATAAAGCCACATGTTCGTGGCTCAGGTTTATGGTTGATTCTTTGTGAGTCACACTTGGGTTAAGCCAAGGTTATGCTTGACATATTGGTGATTGTACACAGAAACGCTTTATGCTCAATGCTTGATTTGTGCTTGACTCCTCGCAGTCTTCTATTAAATGATCGGTGTAGCTGGTATGAAAAAAAAACAGCAGTACACTCCTAAAATGGAAGTAGATGAGTAATCTACATCAATCCATGCCACTCAAACACACTGGCAGGTTTTAAGAGTTTCCTGTGGGAACTGTACAACCAGCCATTCGCATTACTTCACCCAAGTACAAGAACAACAAGCATAAACTAAGCTTTAAGGTTAAGGTAAGGTTATAATTCTGTCAGCACAAATAGAATTGAGAATTAGAGATTGGGTGAAGACATCAGTTTACGTGTTTATGGTTTCTGCTGTGTTTTTGCAGGACAAAAGGGTACCACGTATAGATGGATTGAAACAATCAGTCTACAGACAAATTGCTCTTATGCAAGTTCATTTTTTCGATACCTCCTCAACACATTCTAATTTTTATTTCACTCCTGTGGCCTTTTTGTCACATTGACAATCAAACTATATTACATTTAATATACATATATAAACCGTAAACCATATTGTTTTTGAAAATAGTCTTGTGAATTCACAGATTTCCTTTGAATCTGTCTGGCAAAGCAGCAAAATGTTCTAACTACTCTGTAGAATTCACTTTAATTTATTTTAGGTGGCTAAAACATGTTTTGCTGCTAACCATGTGCACAGCAGTACAAGGCTTCAGTTTCTGCTCAGATCAGAGCTTGTGTTTGCCTCTGGGCGTGCCTGCTGCCATGTACTGTAGGCACTTACTCTTGATCAGTACCATATAAAACCCCAGTTCAAAGAAACAGAACTATCCCTAGCCGATTGAAAGCAATTTATCAAGTAAAATGGTTATTATTTAAACATCAGAGAGAAACATGAAAACTAGTTTTCTCAAAAATTGCAGCCTTCTTTCTTTCTTTCTCTTTCTTTTTCTCTCTCTCTCTCTCTCTCTCTCTCTCTCTCTCTCTCTCTCTCTCTCTCTCTCTCTCTTTCTTTGCACTGGGGTCAAACAGAAGATTGTATCAGTAGCAGGAAGGCACAGAGGATTTGGACACTGTTTGATTCAGGAGACCGCTAGGATCAATTTCAACCTGGCTGGCTCAGTGCTTGGGTAGCTTCTGTGGCTGCCAGTTCAGGGCTCTGACCTGGATTACAATGCTCAATCAATGGGACTCAGGAATTTTACCCAAAGTAAGCAAGAGATAGAAACTTGGTCCTTCAGCATAAACATCCATGCTTTCTTGGATTCATATCTGACTTTTATAAATTTCCAACATTTGAATTTGAAATATTTACTAGTCCAAGTTCATTTGTAGAATGTCCTTTTTTATTTATTTATTTATTTTTTTGGCCATAGCAGCTTTATTTGACAGTGTAGCGACAGGAAAGTGGGAGGAGAGATGGGGGAAGGCTCGCAGCAAAGAGCAACAGGTTGGGACGCGAACTGTGCTGCCTGCATTTTGCCTCGCGGCATCGCCTGCCCATCCATCCATCCATCCATCCATCCATCCATCCATCCATCCATCCATCCATCCATCCATCCATCCATCCATCCATCATAAAAAGAAGTGTTACCATTTAAGATTGAAAATCAGTAATAATGTACACTGTTATATCCAGCCACACTGAAAATAAGGTAGTTTTATAATAGCATGGAATAGAGTGACTGAGCCATTCTGAATTCCATACAGCTGAAGAAAATGATTCAGGGAAGCAACTAATGTGACCATAATGTTGTTTGACTTTGATAGTCAACCTGGTGATTGAGTTGATGTTAGTGCTGCAGTTCACTGACTTTAAAAGCTACACTCAGTGCAAAACACAGTGATTTTTACAATTAGGGCTGTAAAACTTTGAGATGCCGGTGCTTTTCTGGGCGTATTGTTAGGGCGGGAACTCATCACCCTTGCGAAATGGAAGCTGGAGCTCTAACATGTGCATAGTGTTACGAAAGAGTCTGTTTAAAACCTAAGCAAGCAGTGTTTAGATTGAGTGAAACAAAAAAGAGATCACTTTAATAAAGTCTAAAAGCGTTATAACAAAAAATCTCAAAAATTAGAAAAACAAGAAATAAGATGAATTGAAAAAAAAAAGTTAAGTAATGGTACTAATGCAGAAGACATGCCTCACTCTTTTGGGTTGTCCTTGACATAACACGGTATCTCTGTTTGGAGCAGCTGTCCTACCAACTCACATTAGACCATTGTCATTGTAAAACTGTGTAATGTTAGACTCTAAATTTGGGGATGGTATTATTTAGTGCCACCAAGTGACACTTAATGTAAATTTATATGAATTTGAAATGCAAACCTGCGTGACATATGCGAGTCATGGCTGTAAATCTGTTGCTCAAGTCAACGTCACAGAAAGCTACTGCAGGCTTTGTGGCGTTGATTACATGTGATCCACTCCTTTTGCAGAGGGCAATCTTTGAACAGTCCTAATTGCAACAAAACAAAACAAAACAAAAAAAAATTCCCACATTTGCTTGTTTTTATAATAATAAATGCAAATCCTGGATAAAAGCATTGTCCTGAAGCATCACTTATATGTGGCAGTGAAAATAGATATATGAGGTGCCTCATGTTAACATGCTGAGAGGCAAAAATGTACGACTCCATTTGTGTGTGTTGCATTATCCATTGCTGACACACTATCATTGGTAACCCTGCTGCTCACGCACCGGGTCTCTGTATAAGATCAGAGAGTTCAGGTAGTGTTGAGTGCCTGTGGATGGATGGGTGCTTTGAGGCAGACAGCCATGCTTTATGGCGCCTTGGTTTTGGAGTGGCAGTGCCAGAGTGAAGTGTGTCGACACAACAGTGATCAGTCAGAGCTGCTGATGCAGTCCTTGACAGCAGACACGCTTGCTTCTTTGCTCATGCATGTGCACAAACCTCCTTGTCAATACCCAACTAACACCAGGTACCTCAAGTTACATGAAACTAGTAAACCCATGGATTTTGAATTGTTTTAGGTGTACAGTGTATGTGTAGTACTTATATGAATGCTGACCAGCTCACAAAACAAGTGGGGGGGGGGGGGCACCCAATGCTTCAAGAGTTGCAGGTGGTTTCTGATACTGTTAAACTTTCCATGTTCTTTAAATAGGACAGAGGAAAGAGAAAGCAACACAAGGAGAGAGAGGTTCAAGGACAGAAAGGGGAAATGTGATTGATCTAAAGGGAGATGTGTCTGGCCAGGCTCTCAGCTATACCCCCCTCCACCAGCCCTGTTGCAGCCCATAGATCCAGCCGTCCTACCTAAGTCAGGGTGATGGAGGAGGTTGTCTGCCTCTGTGCTGCAATAAGAAAAGAGATGGGGAGAGTGCAGTTGTACAAGCAGTTCTGGACAAGTCTGAGAGTTGGCCGACATAGACAGTAGCTGAGGGTTTATGGCCAAGTCTAAAAATGTCATATTTTTACTTCATATTAGAACACATTTCATAGTTTTGTGCCATAAATGCAACTCTATTTGAAGTTAAAAAATGTAATAAGTTTTATAAGCAATTAAAAGATGTCTGTAGCCTCGAACTTTTGGTAGTTCAACAAATGGATTTCTCTGTCCATTTATCATTAAGGTTTTGTGATGCAAAATCTTTGGGAAGGTCAATGAATCCCCGTGTCCGTGTCACATTGCACTTGTTTGATATTGGATCAAAGTTATAAGTATCTATCTGAGTATACTTGCGTATCTGTCTTAGTATATAGTACATGTACTGTCTACACTGTATGATTTATTTCGTTATTGGTGCTTACAATTACAATTTATCCAAACAATGCTAAGACATCAAGCATGTATTTTACATATGCTGAAATAATTGCATCCGCCATACTTACGTATTTATTTATGGCTTCACTTATATTTTAGATATGGTCTATATACTTTGCACTCCTGCCACAAGCCACACATGTTAACAGTCATTTTCTGCCAGTGGAGGGGCGAAAGTACCCACTAGTTAAGGGAGTGAGCAGGGATGGGGTGAGTTTTTCAGCTGCAACTCATTTAGTTCCTCTCTCAAAATTAATATGTGCTCTTTGCTCTTCATGGGATAAGAAGGCATTGTGTTGTCCAGTACACCCCAACACACACACACACACACACACACACACACACACACACACACACACACACACACACACACACACACACACACACTCCCCAAGTGACTTTGTGAGTGCAGTACTTTAGTGTGTAGTGATTAGCGGGAGAAGGTGTTCTGAGATTTAATGGCTGCCAACTGAAACAAAAGGGACAAAGGGGTTGACCAAAATAAATCACTTTGCTGGCAGAGAAACAATATTTGGGATGCAAGAGACATGAATGAATGAGTTATATTTTCTCATTTCAGAAAATAGGCAAGGGTCATTGCTGGTGGATGATAGCTACTGGAGGAGGAGAAGAGCACCTCCTTGTTGGAGTGAAGACAGGGTTTGGTCTGGGCCCTGGATCTACTCCAGTATGCCTTCTGGCCCTCCCTGAGGGAAGAGCATAGTCTGAAAGCTCCTGGCCAGCCTGTGGACAACCTTGGCATCACTAATGAGCCTAGTGGGCCTGAACCTCTGCAGCAGACTGTAACCCAGGCAACAGGCTAGCCACCACATGCTCCCTGAGATTGTTTACAAATGACAAGTAGCTGAGGTGGGAGTCTGCTGTTAAATCAGATGTGTTAGCCTCAGCTAAGCCAACAGGGCCAAGATAACATGTAGGTGCTGCAATTATTTGTCATCCCTTTATGCTTTCAACTTTTTTCTTCTTTTGAAGCAAAGCATTCATAAATCATGCCAAGTGTAGTTCAAGACCTTGTGTTTTTCCCATTTCTCCCCTTCCTGTCTTTTGCCCTAAAATGATTCATTATTGCAAGACTACAAGGCCTTGAGTAATCAAAAAAAATAAAATGGGGGGGGGGGGATTTGTCTACTGCAAGGACTGCAGAGGACACAAATTCAACAAATATTTTTATTGTACATGCTAAAGTGTTACATAATTTAGTTGCTGAAAGTAATAAAAGAACATTTACTATACCTTGCGTGAGTAAGGTTTTGCTGTTTAACTGCAGGTTATCCCTGGATTACTAAGTATTGATATTTTCAACTAATTAAAATATGCATTGCAACTAAACATAGTTATGTTAGTTGTATAACTAGTCCAACATATATACATTTACACATGGTACTGGGAAAACAGGTGAGGTTGGCCTCTTAAAGTGACAGTAGAAATTTATATTGTTCTTCAAACACATTCATCTTGTTGTGTTTCTGGTTTTAAAAGAACGACCTCTGTACATATTCAAATGTGTGCGTTTCCTCTGGAAGAGAAGGCTTGTTGTTTTTCGTGTCAGCTCTCTTCTTCTTCATTAATGAACAAGAGGGAAAAAGTTAGAACAGTGAATATATGTAAAAATAAACAACTATATTAATTGAAATAAAGAAAACACTCTCAAAAAAAAAAAATACAAAAACAGACAAAAAATATGTTTCTTTTAAAACTGAGTACATTCTGGGGCCCTGCCTACTTCTGTGAAAGAGACAAACTTCAAAACTGTTTGTTGATAAAATAATTCGGTTTACATCAAAGTGTAACACATATCATTAGTCAGTAAAAGACAATATGTTTGTCAATAAGAGATGAAAAACAGATCGGCTTATTTTGTAGAGTTTAAAGCAGTTTGTCTCTTTGGGAGACACTGTTGGGCTGAGGAGCTGTATTTTGAGCTTGACTGTTTTAGTCCTGCTTGCCATGGCTTTTATAAATTTGATTCCACAGCATTAAAAACAAAAACAGTTGGAGTGAATAACAATGATAATCTTGTTACAATGTAATGTTCTGGTGGGAAACCTTGGACCTGGCATTTAGCAAGTTGCCGCCGCTCTAAGGCAACTGACAGCGGTGGCTCGGTGCAGTAGGAAGCTGTGTCCTAATACTGTGGAAAAGCTGCTCAGGAAAGACTGAAGAAACATAACAAATTGTCAGAGGTGCTGACCTGGTCTTCAAGCTCTCCAGACTTCGCTCAGATCCACAGATCCACATTGTCCGACAACTCAAGGGACCCAAAGGATCAGCACCACATTTTGGTGACAGACACCACAGGACACCCTAGTGGCTGTGTGCCCGTGCCATAAAGTGTCAGAGCTGTGTTGTTTCAGAATGTAAAGGCGACCTGGCCAGTAGCTGATCAGCATGTGCTGCAGATCTGATATGCTCAGGCTTGCTGAGAAAGCCATATCCCTTGATCAAACATAGCAGGACCTTAGTCACGTTTGAGCACAAGCGTTTTGGTATGTTGCCAAATTGGTGTGCAGTAATGGTCAGCACTCACTCATCTGTCTGAGGATGGTATGAACTCCTTTTGTACAGCAATGCTTGTGATAAAGTAAGTGATTCCTTGACATTCTGTTTTCCAGCTTTACACAGCCTTAGTCATTGGGCAGTGGAGCTTTCACATGCAAAACTATATAAACCTTTTCTGATTTATTTATTTTTTCACAGTACTGGAGAAACTGTAACTAATCTTCTACAAACCCAGTTCCAAAAAAGTTGGAATGCTGTGTAAACTATAACTAAAAACAGCATGCAGTGATTTTCAAATCTCATGTAAACCCATCTTATATTCACGGTAGAACATAGAAAACATATCAAATGGCCTGAGTCAAATGGCTGAATTACCTCCTCAGTATACAGTCAAGTTCTCCAGAGTCCTGCTAATGACTTCTATATTTGACTCAGGTGTGTTTGATCAGGGACACATCTACAACCTGCAGGACACCGGCCCTCGAGGCCTGGAGTTGAATACCCCTGGTTTAACTGCATAAATCTGCCAAAAGAACTAAACCCTTTCATTGTGTTTACATGCCATATTAAAGTCAGATTTTTGTTTTTTGAAGAAAATGTTTTCTTAAATGCAAAGATAAATAAGGTATACTTACAATGTAAAATAAAGCATAGAATAAAATGACCTTTACTCTGTCTCCTTGGAAGGCTTTCTTACATTAGCAGGAAGCAAAATGAGTTACTATTGTATGTCCTGGATGAGGTAGGTTTGATGTGTGTTCATATGTCTGTGTTTGTGTGTGTGTCGTGTGCCTGCATGTTTAAGTGTGCTAGTGAATGAGTGAGAATGTGTGGTTGTAAGCCTTTAAAGGAGCATGTGGTGGCTGCAATGAAGATAAGCGAGCATATCTCTATTCTCAGAACTGAGGTTTGTCCTGTGCTTTGATGCAACGTTTCCTGCTGCAGAAAACAGACGCTCTGATGGTGTACATGTTAAAAATGAATGTTAATAATTCAGTGTCCAGGCTAACAGCTCAGGGTCAGTGGGTCAGCGTTTTTCTGGTGCCATGTGTATTTTTACTTATTTTTATATTTTAAAATATTAGTATAATTTAATTAATATAATTTATTTATATTTCTGTTCATAATTTTTATGGACAGAATTTCTAGGCGTAGCCAGGTGGCGGAAGGCTTCTCCCTGGGTGGCCTCAGG
>JAVDPK010000971.1:479121-504711 GCA_034780415.1 Cichlasoma orientale | reverse complement strand
ACACACACACACACACACACACACACACACACACACACACACACACACACACACACACACACACACACACAGACGGGCAGGCGAACAGTCATGTGGCCACTGAACCCATATGTAAGCTGGTCTATGCAGCCAGCAAAATTCCATTTTATTTCTTTTTTTTTCTTCTTTCCTTTATTACACCTCAGTGTGGATGGCACTAGTACCAGTACCGTCCAAGGTCTGCTGAGTGCTGACTAAGCTAACCACTGTTGTTTATATCTCATCTCCACAGTACTTGTCTAAGGTCAGTTTTATTTCCTGTATATAATAGTGGCCTGAGGCCACATGCCACTGTATGCTATCTTTTGAAGCTGGGAGAATCAACAGCTCTGATGGGGGCACCTATAGAAAAAGAGTCTATGGGCTATGGGTAACTCACACAAACTGTTTCACATCCTTACACCTGTTACACAATCCAGACTGTGGAGCTTAGACCCCCATCTTGATTGAAATTGACATGTCTTCTTTTTCTGACTATACCAATACTTCTGCTTTAATTGCAGTAATATATTGGTGTGTCATGGTAATTGCATTACATTTGACTACCAAATGGCCGTCTGCACTCATCCATATTCCCTGGTACCCAAAATGTAGCATTAATCAGTGGGTTGATTCATATTCAACCATTGCCTCATTCGTCTCTGTCGTCTATCTCTCAAAAAATCTTTATCTTTTTTTTTCCTTTCTCATTTTTTCCCCATTTTGACTAATCTTTTGTCATTCTTTGTCATCTGCTCTTATGTCTGTATTTGCATCGACGTTTATTTGGGGTCCTGTTTTTTTAAGGTTGTTGAATGCTTGCAGGTTTGTGATGCTAGATCCACTCAGCCTGCTTCTTGCTTTTCTGCTTTTGTTTTGCATATGTCCGTAATGCTAACTTGTCTTTCAGCTTTTTTTTGTTTTTTGTTTTTTTGCTTTAGGGATGATAGGATCAAGTTGGGGACTTTTCTTATCACATGTATAGACTCAGTTTGAAATGTTGGAATGTTTGCTTTTTTGGAGTAAATTGATTTACTTAACTTTATATTTTATTTTATTTTATTGCAGTGCCTGGCTGTCTCTGGTCTTCAGCCATGGCAGAGTTTGTTTTCTGTAGCCACTTTGGATTTAATTAGATTCCTGTCACTGTCTCCTTCCACATAGCTAATGACACACAACATGCCAGGCTTAAAGTTTTTGCCTTCATGAGAATATTGATACAAAACTACAGTAAAGACAGTTCTGCATCGCACTACTATGCAGCTATTGTAGAGACAAATAGTGAATAGACTCATAGGCACATTCAGATTGCACCCCAGACTGGATCTCATTTGACATTTTGTCTGATATGTTATTTCAACTAATTACAACATCTGTTGAGAACATCATTCATCGTTCTCATTTCCAGAACTAGAGCTCCTTGAGTTTTCTTCTTTGACTGCTCCTCTTTGCACTGTTCTAAACATGGTTGTGATCAGAAATTTAACACACAGCATTTACTAAACGAGGTAAAAATGTTCAATAAAACAAAATTCAACCTCTTGAAAAATAGATGGCATCGACATTGAATACTGAGGCTGCACACAAATCTGATTTTATTCATGAGCGTGATTTTGGCATCCAACAATTAAATGAACATGAATGAGTGTCATGTGCTCTGCAAAGCAAAAGCAAATCAAGCGCTTCCTAAATCAGGGCCTGACAATGTGCTTGCATGTGCCAACCACAGATTTTCTCTGCACCGTGCAGTTTCCTGTATACAGTAGGTCTGGACGTGTAACACTATGTTAAAAGACAGATAAACAAAAAAAAGTCTTACTGTCTGGTATAGCAGAAGGTGAAGACTATGTTCCTAGATGTGGATTATCATCCGTTGGTTGGAAATATTTTGCATTTAAGGTAAGCGATGTTAACTAAGAAGAAATCATAGAGTGCTCTGGTTTTGTCTGCACTGCAAAGCAACACAGCTAACTTTTTCACCTGCCTGCAAACACACCACAAACTGCAGTATAATTAATGTATGAAGGCCAAGAAAAACAATGTAATGCCCTTGTACAGCGCATCATGCAGCTCACAAAAACGCACTGAAATCAGGAGGTCACAACTGCATTCCATTTGGCCAGCGATACACTATATTGCCAGAAGTATTCACTCGACCATCCAAATTATTGAATTCAGGCGTTTCAGTCACTTCCATGGCCACAGGTGTATAAATGCAGGCATGCAGACTGCTTCTACAAACATTTGTGAAAGAATGGGTCGCTCTCAGGAGCTCAGTGGATTCCAGCGTTGTACCGGGACAGGATGCCACCTGTGCAACAAGTCCAACAAAGTGGAAGCGACTGGGAATGACAGCAACTCAGCCATGAAGTGGTAGGCCATATAAAATGACAGAGTGGGGTCAGTGGATGCTGAGGTGCATAGTGCACAGAGGTCACCAACTTTCTGCAGAGTCAATCGTTGCAGACTTCCAAACTTCATGTGGCCTTCAGATTAGCGACCCCTTAGTTCCAGTGAAAGGAACTCTTGATGCTTCAGCATACCAAGACATTGTGGACAAGTTCATGCTCCCAACTTGGGATGCCCCCTTTCTGTTCCAACAAGACTGCACAAAGCAGGTTCCATAAAGACATGGATGAGCGAGTTTGATGTGGAGGAACTTGACTGGCCTGCACAGAGTCCTGACCTCACAAATGCACTTCAGAAGTTCCCATAAACACTCCTAAACATTATGGAAAGGCTTCCCAGAAGAGTTAAAGCTGTTATAGCTGCAAAGGATGGGCCGAGATCATATTAAACCCTGTGGATTAAGAATGGGATGTTACTCAAGTTCAAATGTGTGTGAAGGCAGACGAGTAAGAATACTTTTGGCAATAGAGTGTACGTGTCCAAACAATATAGAAAGGAAAAGGGTCAACATACTGGACAAAATATATGTTACCCCCTCATTATTTTTCCACAGTGACAAAACCTGCTCTATATGCAAAACATAGCAGGGGGAGTGTAGAAGTGTCTCATAGCTGTTGAGTACTTTGCTACAAGTTTTATTCATATCCATCATGTGGGTAGAATGAATGAAGTGAAAGAGTTTATATTTAGCTTCTAGGAGATGCACTTAGGTCAGGTGAATAAACACTGGATTTGTCTGCAAAGATGCAGCACAGTGTAAAAGTGAAAGCAGTGCCCAGTTGATATTTTTTTAAATAAGTTTTGGTACAGTTTTTTTAAATGTCTATTTTTAAATTTATTTCATTTTATGTTTTTATTATTAAGAGATGCACTGAATTCAGTTGAATAACGAGGACCGATTTTATTCGAATGCAAAGATTTGTACATTAGCAGAAATGTTGCACCACGTGGATGTGAAAGCAGTATTATGGTTACTTGACAAATAATCATGATTTCAGTCTTAATCAAGGTAATCGTGCTAATCATTTTGGTCATGATCGTGCCTAAGCTATATTGCCTTACTGAAATCCCTCCTCTAAGAGTCTATACCAGCATATCTTATGATCACTTTTGTAGTGTGCACTGCCACAGGCATTCAAGTCGACAATATTGAAAATCATTTATTGCCTCTAAAAAGCCCAAGCCCCAGACACAGCAAGGCAAAGCCATACTGTTCTTTGCATTGTTTATATCATTGTTATTATTATAGCTACCGTATATGATTAATTTATGTTGCTGCAAGCTAAACTCTATCATTCATAACTGTCTTGTTCTATCTGTTGACCCATACAAATTTACTTAATTTGTTTTGTTGCTTTGTATGCGTCACTGCTATTGAAATATACATACGAGTTATTCTCATTTATCGGAGGTGTGCAGGGTCCATTATAGAACAATGCTCATATTGCACTGGGGCTGCTGTGTGTCTCCTAATGACATATCTGAGACGGCGTTCTTCTATTCCTCGTTTTACGATATTAAGCTGGAAGAAGCTTTTCAAAATGGGAAAAGCTCAGGAGTAAACATGCTTCTAGCTGACCAAAAGGAAAAAAAAACAAAAAAAAAAAAAACAGGAGGAAATCGTTAAGAGACAGAGATACCAGAAGGGGGAAAAAAAAAACAATGAAATAAAGGTATTAACAAAAAGGTGTGAATGGGTGAGTATGTGTGGTTTGGTAGGGCACAGAAAGGTGAACTGATTCTGCAGACTGCCTGTTGGTGGATCTCGCTCCCTCTCCACCTCTTTAATCATTTCTTTCTGTGGAACAGGGCTTGGATCTCGCTCACCTTTATTCACGCAGGTCAGTCAGACAGACAGCCTATTACTGATGAAAGCTAAACTCAAGGAATCACTGAAAGACAGCAAGATCAGCATTCACGGCACACAGAAAGGGGGAAAGGGTAAAACAGTAAAGAGAGTGAAAAACATTTTTTTTTCGTGACCTGTCATCTTGCTGTCATTGAAAGACATGCTAATGAAGTTGTGTTTCTTCAGCCGATTGTGTCACTTCCAATATTGTTTTAGTCGACGCGAAAGTGCCTTTCATGGTATTTGTTACATTTATTTGGGTGAGAATAGCATCCAGCATGTGTTTTGATTGCTTTTCTATGCTCCATTTCACGGTTACAAACACATGTTTGAAGCTGCCACAATGATTTTAGGCAGTGTCACCCTGCTTTTTTTTTTTTTCTCCTTTCCTTTTTTTTTTTTTCTTTTCTCCTTGACACTTCACTTGACACATAGAGCCTTTATGTTTCAAATGTGTCTTCAAAAAATTGCAAGGAAGGAAAAGGAAGAATTACTCAGATGCCCTGTCAGCTGGAATTCAACAAAAACCTGAATTATGAGTGGGAGTGGGTGCAGAGTTGGGATGTAAAAAGCCCTACTTAAAAGGGATGGTAGACAGCAGGTCTTCGAGTT
Source organism: Cichlasoma orientale (assembly GCA_034780415.1). Classification (NCBI taxonomy): domain Eukaryota; kingdom Metazoa; phylum Chordata; class Actinopteri; order Cichliformes; family Cichlidae; genus Cichlasoma; species Cichlasoma orientale. Next base: position 499,823 of record JAVDPK010000971.1, on the reverse strand, counting down.
GTGAAGTTGTGAGAATAGAGGGGGAAAAAAAAAAAAAAACAACTTTGTTTATCTTTTTGTGGCATCAAAATGTTTTACACTGTACGTGCCATCTTGAGGGAGCAAAATAACAAGAAGATTTTGCCACAAAGAGTCAGCAGTTCCCAATCTCACAGCAGGTTACACACTAATCAAAGCAAGCTAGCAGAAAGTCCTGTGTGGACTGAACCCATAAATGAAGCAATGAGTGAAAGTCAGTCTGGAAGAGCTTATGAACCAGCTGTTTGGGATCCCATGAGCTGGTGTACATATTCTCTTTGCAGGAAACCTGGTGCTAGTTTCCTGATGAGTTATTTGATCATAAGTGTCATTTCTAAGTAATTTTCCCCATGCTGGCGATGTTTCCTTGCTAAACATTGACCGTGCTCTAAAATCCGAGGACCACATGTTGCCTTAGTTTAGAGGCTAATTTACTAGGACTTCACATTTGCATCATGTCAGAGTCAGTTATCTAATTGGAACAGCAGGGGATCTTTATTGAAGTGGAGGAATGGCAATGCTGAGAGAAATGTGAGGGGAAAAAAATAATTTTGCATTAATAATTTTAATGAAAGATTATAGTCTTTGCACGATTTGCCCGTTCACTTTTCCAGTATGTTTTGGTTTCTTTGTTTTAAAGCTTGTGTTATTCTTAAGCATACTGTTCTATATGGCATACCCTTATCAAGCATATTGCAGCAATTAGATGACAAATTGCATGACGTAAATGAACTATTAGAGAATCAATGAGCAGATAAAGAATACAGATAATTATTCTTGAGGCTGAAGTTCATTTTCCCCCAACTAACATAATTGTTTTGATTTTCAATTCCACTGTTGAAAATGCTGCCTGATTCCCTAGTGATTGACCTTTAAAGCTCTCCCTATAATTCATAGATTTTGGGTGCACCCCCAAAATCCATGACTAATAATCCATGGCTTTCAATATGAGCCACATCCGTTTATCTAACATTGACATCTTTTGGTTAAGTGTAAAATATTTAAGCTAGATTAAAGTAAAATCACAACTGAACTGAGAGGTTTTGCAGGACAGCGCCAGACAAGCCCTGGAAAACCTCTCAGTTTAGTTTTTGATTTGTTTTAATTACTTGATCACCGGGTGAGGACCGAAATGCCTCTGAAAAAAATTGGAAAGACCTGCAACCAGTTGGACCAATAAATACTGAAGAGGATTAGGGCCACTGGAAAAACAAACAAAAAACAGAACATTAAAAAAAAAAGAAGTCATGACCAAGAAAATATTTATTTTTCCAGTGGCTCTTCCTCTTTTGATAAGAAACAAGAGTGTATCATGTAGTGTTGAGGACAGCAAAGTGTAAACAAACAAATTGCAGACATATCAGTCCAGCGTAATATATTGATTGTTATATTAGCACCAGTTCCAGGAACATTTATTTATTTAGTCGAGTGTAGTGCGCATATTTAATTTAAAATAAACCTTGACTGACATTCAGACTCATCACTTCCATCCCAGCGAAACTGAGATGTTTGCATCATCTTTAAATGAGGTATTTATTCCTTTAGCTAGCAAAATGTGGGTGTAGCATGTTACTTGCCAGCCTGCGTGTCGGTGAAGAGAACTGTGTGAAGAAATTTGAAAAAGCTGAACTCAATATAGAGAAGTGTGGTTGACAAAGAAAAACAAACAGCAATACACAGAGACACGTTAACTGTGATATGAAGTGGTAGCAGACCAAAAAAACCCAAACAAACCAAAAATGTGTTTATGTATGTCGCCCTGCCTCATTTGCTGCTTTAGTTCTTTAAAATTATGATTTCAGCGTCATCCAAAATCTAAAAGCTCCTTTGTTTTGTTGTTCTATCTGGATTTAAAGGCCACTGTGCATATTCCATCACCTGCAAACAATTTACCATAGCATCAAAATCTGATCAGTAGTGGAATCAGTGTCAGTGAATGTGGTCAGCTCTTCAAGTGAGTTGTGCAGGTTGTAGCCATCTCCTTTACAGTGAGACTTATAAAAGTAGTTGTTTTCAACTTAATTTGCTCCTGCTGTTGCAGTATACATTCTTTTTATCAAAGCGCCACATAATGTATAGCTGGGAATACTTGGGACAGCTCGCATTAATAATTGCAAAGTTACCCTATGTGATTCAGAGATAAAGAGTGTCTAATCATTTTTTTTGCATTATGCTAATACCATGCAGCATATTATGGGAGAGTGATAAAATTCCTGGTAAGCCTTGCTAATCCACCCTAGTGCTAAAATAATGATTGCTTTTGCTGTTGAGAAAGCAGTCCAAACCATGTGGGTCATGCACCGCCTGAAAAATCTGCATCTGCATGCTTCATTTTAATATTTTCTCTCTCCATCTCTCTGCATCTCGGTACTCTATTTGCCTCTACAAGTGAGCCCTGGGCATTTCTATTAAGAGACATTGTATGGGCAGATGTGTGCATGTGTACACACAAACACAAGTGCTTTGCTTCTTTCTCACAGATGCATTTCCCCCCGTATGCGTTCAACACAGTTGTTAACTTTTTCTGAAAAATCTGCAGGAGCATAAAAAGAGCATGCAAGAGATCCGATTTAACAGTTCTTCTATGGTTACTTGTTTGACTGCCAGTAGACAGAATACTGCAGCAAGTAATAATACTTGACAGGGACTCAAGGGCTTGTGTCCTGCTGCAAAACCACCAACACTTCCATGGCTGCTGTTGTTGGCTCGATTGTGTTACACAAAGAATCATTGCTGCATCTTTGGTCACGTGTGACAGAAGATGATACAAAGTAACATTCAAATATTTCTTCTGTAGCTTGAAATATGGTTGAACCACGATCAAAAATCCCCTAGTAATTTTACAGTAAAACCTAGAGCCAAAAGATGTGGTGCTGAGGCTACTTTATACAGTACTATACAAGTATCTTGAGTCACCCCATATTTTTCTCTGTTCAGCTTCCAAGGAGCCAGACTATCTCGTAATTTTTTAAAGTGGTCTTGAGCAATAGTTCTCCATTCTTTCTGAAGGCCTTTCTGTGTTTTTCTTTGGAAATAACTCATTTTCAGTCCAGGCCTCGTACCTGATCTTTTTTTTTTTTTGTTTTGTTTGTTTGTTAAGCCACTTAACACTGACTTATGAATTATTCAAGCATGAACAAGGAACCTAACTCAAGGGATGAACCAGTATTGTGTTTATAAAAAAGAACAGACAACTTAGCAAAGAACACAGTTGAGGAAACTGAACATGTGAAGGACTAAATAAAAAGTGGCAGGCCATAAAAACTATCCACAGTAGACGGACGGTATCCGAAAGTCCTTATGAAATAGGAAAAGATCCAGAAAAGACTTGAGAGATGCATCTGGCCCTTCAGTTGATCCATCTCCTGTTCACTGAAGCCTCACCAGAAATGGTCTCAGTGGAAGGGTGGCTGTCAAGAAGCCATTATTAAGAAAGGGAAACAGGGAGAAAAGGCTGAGGTATGCCAAATTACACAAGATCTGGACTGAAAATCAGTGGCCACTGAGATTTATTGGTTCTAATCCTTATCAGTATGTACAGAGGAGGTCAAGAGAGCGTTACAACAGTGACAGCAGCCATCCTTAAACCACGGTGGAGGCTCTGTTATGGTTTGGGGCTGCATTTCAGCCAGTGGTGTTGGAGATCTCTGTCAGAACTGATGGAATGTGAATGCAGAAAAGTACCATTAGAGTTCAATCCACCATGCAATACCATCTCAAAATCATCTCTTGGCAACAGCTTAATTTTTTGGCATTATAATGATCCCAAACGCACTATGCAGTAAAATTATATCTCTATAGAAGAATACACATTAAATCAGTCATGGACTGGCGTCCTCAGAACCCAGACCTCAACATTATTGAAACCCTGTGGGATCATCTTGACAAAATAAAAGGCAGCCAACATCCAAAGAAGAGCTTTGAATGTCCTTCACAAAGCCCAGAGAACTATTCCTGAAGACAGCTTAAAGAAATTATGACGAAGCTTGCCTAAGAGAGTTCAGGGTGTGTTGAAGAATAAAGGAGGTCATATCCAATATTAACTTTCAAGCTCGAATTGTACAAACTCTGTTTTTGCCTGATATACTGTATTTCTGTTCATGTTTGCACATTTCAGTAATTAGCTGCAGTTATTTTCCATTGTCCTAGCAAAATATGAATAAAAGAATAAAAGACTTTTGCACAGTAGTGTAAGTATCATCACTGGCAGAATACAAAGTTCTAGTTGTAGCACTTGCAAAATGTGTGATTTTGACATGTTGGCTCGTTTCTGTAGGCAATGCATCGCAGCTATGTTTCTCAAACATTTAGTTGCTTAACTCCCCGGGCAGTTTGGAGAGATGTGGTTCTTTTACAACCAGATATTACTGCGACTTAGTCTTAATATACAATGTGGTTGTTTTTCCTTTGATGATATTAGGTAACATTCCCAAAATGCTCTACGTTATTAGGGTTATTGAACCACAAGGGTGCAGAAGAATAATGGCGACACGAATGTCCAGTTACAAAAGCCATTAAAGATCAGTATAATCACTGATCAGTACTGATACATAGCATCAAAGTCTTGTTGTTTGGAAATAAATGAGAGTTTATGACCTTAATGTAAAATGCCCCCTAAGATCAAAGCGTCGCTATTTCAAAGAAATGAGGAGTATGCAATCTCAATGTGAATTAGCCCCTGTGTCCAAATCGCTTCTTCTGTTGGAGAATAGTAAATGCGTTTTGACTTGTCATTATACTTTCCCTTCATAAGGCCAGCCCGCATTATGCATTCCCTACTCCAACTAAATGCATAATTAAAAATAAGCATCTCTCTGCATTTCAAACAATCTCTCTCTCTCTCTCTCATTTCCACGACCAGGCAAAGGGAGCTGGCTCTGTGTACGTTAGCCACTGCAGTGTTGTGCAGTAGCTTGTGCACCTACTGTACGGGTGTTTGTTGCTTTGACAAACCCTAGACCACACACACTATCGATTGCTCTTTACTCTGATTTGATGTGTATGATGGCTGAGCTGTATCTAGCTGTGAGGAGGCTGCGCCATCGGTTGGGATCCACAGATATCAGCAGAAAAGGAGCCCCCACAGACAAACAGGAAGGAGTGAGGAAATGGAGGACACTTGCTTTCTGGGAAGGCAAGAGGGGAAGGTTGTTTAACTGGAGAATGGAAAGGATAGTTGTACGGGGAGTGCATTTATGGAGGAAAAATAAACACACTAAATCTCTCTTATCTTTAAATGCTGTTGAACTTATAAAAATGGATGGATGGTAAATATTAGATAAGACACAGAAACATTTACAGTACAGTGTTGAGCAGTGACCAAGTGGAAACAGGGAAACAACCAAGACAGGCATCAGGGACTGAAGAAAGAAGAGCAGCGTTGCCTGAGCTGCTGGTCACCTGCCATCCATCAGCTCTCTGCCAGCTGCTTGGTTGGCATGCTCTGGGGGCAAGAGGCAGAAATGTGTGTGTGTCAGGTGGGGGAGGGTGTTGTCATCACTGGTCATTGCAGCCTTTCTAACCACAGACATCAATAAAATTTCTGATGGTGTGTAAGACAGTAAGAAAGAAGCCCGTGGCTTGAAATTGGCTGTGTGTCTGCTGTCCCTTTGTAATTAAGTGGGCTTTTGTGATAGTTTTTGCTCGCCCCTGACGACAGATTACTTTACTTTTAATCATAGTTGCTCCGGGAGGACACCTCAGAAGGCTCTGGAGATGGCAATGTAGAGTGCCATTAGACTGAGGAGCTAAATTAGAGGTTTCAGTGGGCCTGAAAATTCAAGCATTTGCTTAACTGTCCCATGTGAACTGAAAGCCTCAGCCCAGCTAGGCCTTAATTATACTTAACATGGAGGTATGTGAAGAAACCTGATTTCAAAAAAAAAAAAAAAAAAAAAAAAAAAAAAGTGTGCAAATTTTCCTTCATCTACCCTGCACCTGAGACCACAGGATTGAGGAGAAACTTACAGCACCATAAGGTAATAAAAACAAAAACAAACTAAATAAATAAAAAATATATTTACCATCCACTTTCAGCGTAGTTTACTGGAATTAATTGTTGATTGATTTTAGGGGGGAAAAAACCCACACACACATTAATTAGAGCCCCATGTTGTTGTTTTTTTGTTGTTGTTGTTTTTTTTTTCCAGATTTAATCACAGTTGGCTGCTTTAATAACTGTGTATTGCACTGAGATTTGATTATTTTTATTGATGCCTGCCAGTTTCCCAATTCCCAATTGTCCACTGCCCAGTGAATAAATGCTGAGAATAAAAGTTCCACTTAAAAACACCCAGCAGTGTTATTGTAACTATCACTCTGCGAAACCATTAGACTTGGAGTTGCAGAGTCAACCAGCATGAGTGGAAAACAACCTGTCAGCTCAATTTCAGGCTAGTAAATGCCATGCACATTTATGTAAATTGCACATACAGTATGCAAACCTGCATGAATGTATGTGATACTGTCCAATCCCCCAGAGGGTCATGTCAGGTCCCAGAGAATTTAGACTTGAATAAAAAGTCAGAACTAAACGGAGCCTTCAAGTTGCTTCTGCTTAAAATGGAGGTATTCAGGAAGATATAAGTCTGGCTTGTAAAAACTCTGTTATGGTACTCTGACTTCAGTGGGATTTTTTTTTTTCCTTTTTATGTATATTGCATTGCACTGCTGTCAAAATCGTCACAAGAAACTTTTCCAGGTTTTCAGCGAGATAAATGGGACTCTGAGCTGACATCACAGTGCTTCACCTCAAAGAAATGTCAATTAAAGAGTTATTTCTGTAGTTGAACTTTCACAGCCGTGTCAACCTTATCCATTCTCAATGCATTTTCTTGCAGCTGTTTTTCACGAATAGTAGTTAGGGGGATGACATCCTCGTCCCTAAACTGGCACACATGTATATAAATCGCTGGAAAATGTGACGTGTGGCTAAAGCAGTCTACACAGGAGGTAGTTTCAGTTACATTTTTCAAATTTGGATTTTTTTTCATGATCAGAATCGTGTTTCTGGCGTAACAGATACATGTTTTAATCAGTTCAGCAGAAGCTTTAGGTTTTACTTCTAGCATTTTCCACTTGAAATGACAATTATCCCATATAGAGCTCTGAGCACTTTGAAAATGAAAGTGCTCTAAGTCTGTCTATAAATGGCTGCCATGTCCCTGTGTAGAGACATACAGACCACTGGAGCTGCTGCTGCTCTGCTATTGTGCTACACTTTCTATCTAGACCGAATCTTTTTTAACTGCTAGAAGTGAAGTACATGTGTAGCCACGGTGGTTACATTTTGCTGTTCACTCTTAAAGTAAAAAGAAAACTTAAGGTATCCAGAGTTTGAACCCCCATCATAGGCCCTCATAAACAGCAAAAACATATACAGAAGTAATTCATTGTAAAGAAAACAGTCACTGGTTTATACTTAATGCTTTATGATGTCCTGCTATAGGAACATCTAGCCTGAGAGATTGCGTGCAAGCATGGGCGCATCCAGGAACCCTACCTACCTTATTTATGGTATGAACTTGTGTTCTAATTCCTGTCAGTGCATTTGAGCTGAGTTGTCAGTCCATTTCATCTTTCTTTTGGCATTATTTATCTGTGATTCAATGGTGACTTTGGGCAAAGGAATTCTGCAGTTGATATGATGAGACACACTTGCCCCCCCCTCCCTGCTCCCTAGACAAATACTCACCGAAAATAAACTCACAAACCGGACAGCAAAGCAACAAGGAAGGCAAAAAAGACAATTAGTAAAACAATTTGTCTCATTCTATTTTGTGTCTTCCTTCCTTCACTTTCTTTCTTTCTTTTCTCTCTCTCTCTCTCTCTCTCTCTCTCTCTCTCTCTCTCTCTCTCTCTCTCTCTCTCTCATCAAATAACTCTAAAATCAAATTGCATTACACTCCACTTTGCTGGTCATTTGGTACCTTCAGGATTGCCTTTTCTACTGGCCAGAAGAGGAAAGCCTAATGACCCATGATATATTAATTGAATCATTCCTCTTTGGCCAAATCATTCTGACAATGTGACCACTAAATTCCATAATTGCTCACAATGGCAGCCTGAATTCTTCTCAGTGTCACTGGTGTTTGTAGGTGGCGGGGTAAGTTTGTACTGTATTCTACAGCATTCAGTCTATGTAAGTGGTAGTGATGATAATGATAGTGATGTGCCCATTCTCAGTTGCATGCTAGTGTCATCAAAGGTTGATATAACAGTTAATGGATTTTCTTTCTTTCTTATAGATTGTGTTACAGCAGAATCTGTCTTCTTGGCCAGGTCTCCCTTGAAAAAGAGTTGTTAATCTCAAGGGATTTCCTGGTTAAATAAAGGTTAAATAAATAAAAATTTAAATTTGTCAGCATGATCTGATGTAATACTGGTATTAGAATAGAAATGCAGATGCTTGAAGTTCAGGTATCAGTATTGTGTAGAAACTGGAAAAAAAAGTTGTGTTTGTGTGTAGAAACTAGAGATGCACCGACAGGTAAACTACATCATCGTTTAATCCAGTTTAACTGACACTGACCTGACAGCGTAAACAAACATGCAACTGGCACAACATTCACAGAAGTGCTACTGTGCACAACAGAACAGAAACATGTCATCCAAAAATAATCAAAACTTCTATCCATTATCTTCCACTTCCACAAACACTTTGCAGTGCCTCCTCAGGTATCTCGTGGGGTTCCCAGGCCAGATGAGAAATAGAACCTTTCCAGGGTCTACCCCAAGCTCTCTTTCATTTTGTGGAAGTGTCCGGAACACCTCCAAAGGGAGGTACCCTGGGGGCAACCTAACCAGATGCCTGAACCACCTCAGCTCTCTCCTTTTGACACAAATAAGCAGCCTCTCTACTCCGAGCTCCCTCCACATGTCCGAGCGCTTATCTCTTAGCCTCCTGTCTCCTAGAGACTCTTTTTGGTCACGTATTTGCAATCTTAGCCTTTCAGTCACTACCCAGCTTGCATGACCATACCGCTGGAATATAGATGGACTGGTAGTGCTTTCTTTGACCATAGCAATCTGGTACAGTCTTTCCATGGGATCAATTTGCCTTGGGAGACCTTACAAGAGGCTGTTGCCCCAGACAACGTAGCTCCCAGGAACACAGAAAAAAGGAAAACAAACCCCTGTACCTTGAGGAGGTGGCGATTCTTCAGGGGGGTAATCAAACCTGAAGTCAGTGTGAATCGGTAACTTAGAGTAAGCAGCAATGTGATTAGAGGGTGGGGGGTGGGGCACAGGCTAGTAACAATTTTCCCAGTGCCAGGGTTTCCACAATCAAGTGAAAATTATTTAATCTGTCTTGTGACATATGTGACAGGAGATTTCTCCTTTGAAATTAATTGGAAAATAACCACAGTTGTTTCCTGTCACTGTTGTGTTTTCCTGTTTGTTTTTGATACTGAACTGCATGCGGTATCTCTTCTATATGACACAGTATATTTAACATACCGGTATCTTTACACCGGGTATGTGCTCACTGCATTTATACCTTTACCTACTGAGGTGTGTAGTTCCCCAGAGTTTGTGATGCTTATCTCTATAGGGGTGTGAGTGGGTGTTTGTTAGCCTTTTGGTCAACTGATAACAAACAATTTCTTCCCTCATAAGCACATACGGTACGAGCTGAAGTAGCTGAAGTGGTTGGATATCAATGCCTATATAACCTTGTGTCAGACTTCTGTTTATGACAGTTTGTCTTTATTTTTTGCTGGTACGCTGATGCACATTTGATGTGGGTTTAAAAGCTTAACACGGGGCCTGGCAGACTCGGCGCTTGTTTATATGTTAAGTTAGAAGTTTAGAGACTGCAGTATCACTTGTGTTAGAGATGTGTACTGGGGGCATGTTGGGAGCAGGCCAATGAACTGCCTATCTTTTGTCAGCCACAAAAGGCTGTAAGCCATAAATCACTATCAGAGACAGAAGTGAATGATGTATTCGCTCCACACACGCAAATCATCCATTTGCTTCAGGGCTCAAATGTAAACAAGTATGATTCTGTATTCAAGCCAGTGGATGCAAATGACAGGCTGCAAAAGAAGGACAAAGATATGGTACTTTGAATAAATATTCCGATGCGGCACAAACTCCAGTAACAAAGCTAATATGAATGTCGTGAAAGTAGACAGCACTCACAGTATATATTTCCCTCCAAGGATGCACAATCATCTTGATTGGTTGTTTTAATGAGTGAAAAACATTTAGAAATGTTTAGTCCTCAACTAGCTTTGGATTTCCATTCAGGCGCGGCTGATGTTGGCCACAATTCTGCGTGTGCACATCGCATCTTCATCTTTTACATTGTAGTCACACAGACTACAAAGTACGTGTTTGAGGTGTGAGGTACAGTATGTGTGTCTGTTCAGACCTCAAATGAGTATCTGCCTTAAAGGACTGAAACAATCAACCACGGTGCAACATGTAAAATGTGTTTCTGGCCACTGATGTAACCAGCCCCTTGCGATTTACTGATTCATATATATTTTTTTCCTTTTCTTTTCTGCATGACCTGTTTGCTAAATTCATGTTACAGTATAATTGGAGCACAAAAGAAAACGTAGACCATCATCTACATCGCAGTTAAAACTTAATTGGTTGTGTTAATTTATACAAGGCTCAAGTAAACCACGCCAACTTAGCAAATAAGAGGTCATCACATGGTATGAGATATGAGACTAAGAATGTGTAATTGAACATGCACTCTTGTCATAAGACATGTTTTACATTCTTGGTCCATTTATTTTTGAACAAGGTTAGATTTCACTTAGTAATGAAACACGTCCACCCTGACAATTAATGGCTGGGGGATGCAATGGGTGGCAGCCAATAAAAGTTTATGGACTTGTATATGTTGCAGCGACTGGTTAGTGACTCTTGTAGGAAATGGGGCCCCATATAGTTTAATGAGCTCATTATAACACAGGCGTTAGGCATTAGCTTGTGTTATATCTTGTCTCTCATAGAGATGGGTATAAGAAGGTGTAGACACTTCGGTGTCAACAGCCCCACGGGTCACTCGGAGATCACTGCTGTTTTATTAAAGCAGGCAGAGGGAGAAGCTGAAGTTGTATCTGTGCAATGGAATTTGATGAGGTACATTAATTGGATACCCGAATCACGCCTGTTGTGGATTAATGGATCATTATTGTGTGAGCCATCACGTTCAGTGTGATGGCACACGCATATAACTGGTAGAGACATTTGCAGGTAAACTTTTGTTTTGGTTACTTAGTGATCTTTACAAACGGATGTTAAATTGATTCGATATCTCGTGACAGATCCAGGTGAGTGGTTCATTTCCACATGAAACTAGTGTCAGTCTACTCATCTCAGCACATTTCCCCAAATGTCAAACAGCACCTTTAATTTAAAGTGTTTTGCCTGTAATGGTGCTGTAGCACATCATCATTAGGTTCATAATTAACGAGCCATTTTTTTCCCCCTTCCAAATAAATAAAATATCTGATTGTAACTGATTTGCTATGCAATGCTTTTTTATTTTGTTTTATTTTTCCGTTTAATACTGACTTTACAAAACACCCAGAAAAGGAACACAGTTGATAATAGATTGTAAGGGACAATATGTTTTACAGGGTGTTTACAGCTCTCTTGGAGCGGGCCATAGTTTAATGGCTCAGACTTGAGATAGCATATAGCTTGAGGTAAATGTGGCTGTGCAAATCATCCCTGTGCAACACGGGATGATAGTTTTTCATGCTCTCCTTCTATGTCTGCCTTTCCCCCCTTCCCTGTTCTCATTTATTCATTTTTATTTTTTCTTTCCTTCTCAGAAACACACACACACACACACACACACACGTTCTCTCATTCAGTCAGTCACATCTGACTGAATAAGAGAAAGATGTAAGATTTGGAGGGCTGACTCTACTGTAAGTACAGCTTTCTGTTTAGAGTCAAAGCTGCCCATGAATTCCAGTCCCCATCTGTATTCATTTATGCACTTGTTTAGGCTCTAATTAGTCAACTGGAGAGCACTGCCAAGCCCTCAACCCCTTCAGGCAGTGAGGGGGAAAAAAACTTGATCAACTGTAATATAGCAAAATCTTGTGGGTGTCTAATGGATGAGTCCTTTCATAGTGGAAACGCCATAATATGGCGAATAAGAGACTTCTGTTGTAATGCCTTTTTAGAAGAGGGTGCTGTACATTTGTCATGGTCTGCAGAGGTTACCGGATTGATTTTCATCTTTTTCTCCTATAATTCTTCAACTCACCTTTAAACATTACAGTTGTTCTAACAGTTCTGGGGCCAGCTGTATAAATGATGTTTTCACACAAAAGGCATACACATGCCTTTTCTAACACATGAACTGTTATTTTTACAGGAAGAATGTGTGGTAAAAAATGTGTGAACCTCACACATACTTTTCCAGCTTGTATTTCTGTATCTGGAAGTCTCACAGGATCTTAGCTTGGTCATTCTCAACCACCCGTGGTGGCTTATCCCATTTTTGACCTCGGGACTTCCATGTCATACGCGGAACAGATGTTCCTGTATACTATGTCAGCCACTTGGTTATGGCGTTCCATGTATGCCCTGCCTGCTGGCATCTTGCGCCCTGCTGTTATGTGCTGGATTGTCTCAGGGGCATCTCTGCACAGCCTGCACCTGGGGTCTTGTCTGTTGTGGTACACCCCAGCCTATATGGATCTTGTGCTCAGAGCTTGTTCCTGTGCTGCCATGATTAGTGCCTCTGTCCTATCTTTCAGTTCAGCTTTGTCCAGCCATTGGTAGAATTTTTCGATATCAGCCACTTCTATCTGCCGGGGGTACATGCTGTGCAGGGGCCTGTCCTTCCAGGACCGTTCCTCTTATTTCTCAGGTTTCTGCTGCCTGAGGTACACACTAAGCACGTGATCAGTTGTGGCCATCTTCCTAATGTACTCATGGCTCTTTGTTGTTTCATCGTGGAGAGTGGTTCTGACACAGACTAGTCCTTGGCCTCTTTCCTTCTGCTTAGCGTACAGTCTCAGGCTGCTAGATTTGGGGAAGAGCTGGAGAGTATGTGGAAGGTGAAGGCAACCGTGGTCCCCCGGGTAATCGGAACAACCGGGGCAGTCACCCCCAAACTGGGAGAATGGCTCCAGCAGATTCCAGGAAAGACATCTGAGATCTCTGTCCAGAAGTGAGCAGTCCTAGGAACAGATAAGATACTGCAATACTGACCCTCAAGCTGGTAGAGGACCCGAGCTTGAGGGTCGAGAACTTCTTCGAGGCACTTCTTCTTAGATGTTGTCTTAATTGTCATGTCCAGTAGCATTCATTCATGGCTGAAGATTAGAGTGAAAATGAGACATCATCATCATCATGACTGAGATTTATACAAGAGGACCATCACTGTTTAAACCTGACGAAAATAATTTGTATGCACTTTTCTGCCTCTGTGCCTACACACAGTTTTAGATGTAAATTTCCACAGTTTTATGCATGTGGCCCCCGGTGTTTGTGAATGTGTTTTGTGACTAAGTGAATTTGAGACATTGTTATTCCAGTGACAGACAAGGAGATGCTAACACTAACATCACAGCCCATGCCCATAAAAATACACATTGTTTGACTAATGGCCGCTTTGGTTTGTGGGTTTCCTTAGATGGGTCTCCATCTGTCTCAGGATTGCTGATGCTCACACAGTGATCCTCAGAGGATGGTGACACAACAATTATCATTTGTTTATGTGACTTTTAAAATTGTTATTATCTAAGTTTGCATTCGAGTTGTGTGCTTTTAGTTTCTTCTTTTTTTTAAGATTCATGTTTGTAATTTATGTATTGATGCAATGTTGGTAAAGGTCCTGTCAGTCTTTTTTTTTTTTCCGTTGATACTGTCTCTCTGCTTAACTTGAGCCCGTTTTTTTGTTGCACATAAATAGCATCAGTGAGCTCTGTGCATTTGTATGATTTGTCATTACAAAGGCAGCTCTAGCCTGTGCCCATCAGCCAAAGTAAATGGTGCACTATTGCCCCCTTTTCTGTAAAAGCATTTTCTGCCTTGTATTTAACAGATCATGATGCAAGTTTTTCCAAATTCCCAAATGAAGAAAGTGAAGAAAAACAAATGTGAGCTTTGTTAATAAATGTTTTTGGTAAAGTGGAAATATCTTTTTGTGTTAGGAAAAAAAAACACAATAAAAATCTGTTTTATTTTACAGTAAAACAAATTACAGTTATATTATTCCGGTATTCAGTATTGTTAATCAGCATCCAACAGCGAGGCTTTTTCAGTCCATTTCCTGACTGCAGTTAACACCATTACGATCTGTCATTCTGACACAGATCACCAGTTGCTTCCTGTCATCCTGCTCTTTTGCAGGAAGACCCTGCAAATGCCACTACTTTGCACAGTATTACCCATTTATCAGCTAATATTTGAGCCAGCACTCCAAAGTTAACTATCCAATGCAAGCACTCAATACAATAATATTATTACTCGAGATGCTTTTGTCAACCATGTGATGAAATTCTAGTAGTCTCTCTCCCTGTAATTATGGAACAACTTTAATGATCAGAAAATCAAACAGCCATATTCTCCCTCGTCATTACATACAGAGCAAAACTGGCAAACCACAATGCTATCACAGTTGTAAATGCTTCTTTCCTAACAGCTGCATTTCTCATCTATGCAGAGATTAAGAAGTGATATTTTTGATATGAGCTTGAAGTCCCCAATATCTAACTAGCATTAACATTTTGATCTTTTTATTCCCTGCTGCATCAGACAGCAGCATCTCATAGGACCCCACACAAGTCACTGTATCTTCCGCTGTACACAAAATTACATGATGCATATGAAATTTGTTTCTGCTGTAATGCTTTAATGGGCCATTGAATTCCGGGTGCATTATTTGTTGTATTCTCTTAAATGTCCAGCATCATGTCTGCACTGCGCAATACTGACTGGACACCCAGGCATAAAAAAAGAAATAAAAGGAAGTGGGGCCTGCACTGTGTCCCATCTTAAATAACTCTATCATTTATGAAAGATGCATTTGTATACAGGCTTACTGAATAATCTCGAGCTCAAAGTGATACCATTCCGCTACACTGCAGACAGTCTAACTGTTGCCATGGTTGTGAAGAATCGGTTTCTCAGTTCCAATTTTTTGTTTGCTCTTTTTTGAATTTCTAAACCTATTCAAACGTCCTCCAACAGGCTGAATACAGCAGCTGACTCTGTAAACACAGCAAGAAAGAGTCTCCTGGTTTCACTTTTGCCCTTTTTTCAGCAGGTCCTTAAGGCCCAATGTGTGGGTGGGACTGTCAGCAGCTGTTACCTTTTCTTCCCGAAATTATACCTGTAAAAGTTTGATGGCATTTCACATCGAATAAATCTTTCTGGTCAGCTTCCCTACTGCCGCCTCATTTATGCTGGAGAGATCCATGTCCGTTTGCATATTTTTATGTGCGCTGGTGACATGCCACAACTTTTCTTTGCCAGTTTAATTCTGTTAATGTTGACAGTGGAGTGTATCCCAGTCCATCAGCAACGGGCAGTGTTAAGTGTTAGCAGTGCCGTTAAAGTCCAGGACAATGTGAATTCTCTAATGAACTCCACATGTGTGACTTCAGGAACAGCTATGATAACGTTCATGTAGGAAGATGCATATTAAAAATGAAAGGTCCGCGGCCAGATGCTCCGAGTTGAAGGCGTTAATGAGACTTTCCTTTTGTGGGTTATTACGAGCATGCAGTTCTTCTGATCGATGGCGACTTTAGAAAAACGTGCCAGTGTATTCAGATGTGTATAAAAAATAATTCATATCATTTTTCCACATTTTTGCATCGACATAAGATAGACATTTAAGAAGATGCAGTTTGATGGCATTCTACTTTCAAGTAGAAATGGGGGGAAAAAAAAGAAAAGAAGCCAGACTTAAATGAGCTCTTCCTGTGCTAATGGGAAAACATGTGTTCTGATGTTTCGTTTACTGCGAATTTGTGCATTTGAGAATACCAGAACGCTATCAAGAGCACCCGTGACCTGGATGATGAATCAGTCTTTTCACTGTGGCCGCTGTCACCCGTTTTCATCAAACAATAGTCCAGTTTTGCAAAGAGACTGGGATGCTGACTACATGGTGGCAAGTGATGTATTATATATTGGAAAGCAGTAGGGAACATGGTGTTTTCACCCGTTCTCTGTGACATCTATGCAGAGGTCAAGAGCATGAGAACTTGCTTTTAGAATAAAGCCTGGAGCGACAGACTGCAGTTGACCCAGTGGGTCAGCAATTCCCTCTGTTGTGAATAGATGCATTTACACTCACTGTTCCAAACTATTGCTGGTTTTGTTCCAAAGGCAGGCATGATATATACACACATCATTTGGACAGTTCACAATGGTGATAGAATTTATGCCCACTCAGAGTAAACAGCTGAGCTACTGTTCCCTTCCAGTTCTGTTTCAGTGAATTGTTCTCTTTGAATATTAAAATGCCTTAAAATTCAACTTAATCTTAGAAGTTGTTGATGCAAATTGTTTTATTTGTAGTTTCTCCACAACTTAATCAATCTAAGCCTTTTAAGCGTGACGTACTGAGGAGCTCGAGCATCTACCATTTTCTGAGCAGCACTGTCAGCGTGTCCTTCACCCCAATATATTCAGCGTACAATCAAACTATTTTAAGGTAAATTGATTAGATATTGTTGCTTTAAACTGAAATGGGTAGAGAGTGAGTGTTCTCTTGCATAATTTACTGCCCTGCTCTTCAGTAAATAATATTGAGAAGTGACTAGAAATGTACTACATGGAGAAAAGTACTTATACTTCCACAGTATAAAATCAAGCATCCAGCCATGCTTTATAATCATTTGTAAAAGAATGGGTCGTTCCTGAGAGCTCACTGAATTTGAGCGTGGCACTGTGACAGGATGCCACTGTTACAATAAGTCAGTTTGTGGAATTTCTTCCCTCTTAGATATTCCACAATCAGCTGTAAGTGGTATTATTGCAGTGTACGAGCATTTAGGAAGCACAGTAACAGCCACCAATAGGCAGACCAGGTAAAGTTACAGAGCAGTGCTGAGACACAGTGTGTGTGTGTAAAAGTCACAAATGTTCTGCTGACTCAGTAACTGTGAAGTTCCAACTCCCCCCTCTGACATTAACATCAGCACAAAAACTGCGCTGGAAGCTTCATGGCATGAGCTTCCATGGCCTAACAGTGTAGGCGACCCAGTACCTTTCCCCATATATTGTAAATAGTAGTGGCTAAATGGTGCCTTATTTTTGTATGCATATACTGAATATCTGTGCACGCTACACATTATACAATATTTCCAGTTATGATTACCAGTCCAGTGCTCTACCTCACATGCTAAATTGGAGCAGCGTATTTTGCCACAGGTATTAATGTTATTAACAGCATCTCTACTTGACATTAAATTGCAAATATTTGATGGTACCAAACCAAGGCCAGGCTCATGTGCAGCCATCCTTTCTCCCTGGCCTGTGTTTTTCATTACAGCAAAAGAGGACAGGATATTAGTCTCCCTCAAGGGCCAAGGAGTGACCTGTTAGTCACAGAGCACAGTAGTGTTGGCTATGGGGCAATAATATGGAGAAAGAATGCCCTGTAGTTTAGGGTGGGGTTGGGGGACCGGGGTGAGCAACAGTGAGCTATAGTCTGGTCTGAACGTTACTTGGATATTGAATAGACAGTTTAATGATGTCATGTTGAATCAGCGCTGTCCTGTAAAGTGATGCTAAAAAGATTTATGGGCTTCTCTTCTCTTCTTTTTTTTTTCCTTTCAGTGTAGTCGTGGCAGAATGAGGAGTAAAAGTATATTATTCAAAATACAGAGTATTGCAGGGAATAAAGATGCATGTTTGAACCACTTCTATAGATTTCTACATTAAATCTACATTTAATCAGATAAAATCACATCTAATGAGAAAATGTGTCTGAAAATTGAAATGATGATTTATTAAATACTGTGGTACAAATCGCTTTAGAGACATACATACAAATATGCCTTAAATATATAATCTTCATAATAAACATACCTGGCATTTCAATGAGGGAATTGTAAGCCATTACAATAGTGATGGCTGGTACTTCATGAAAATGTAAATTTGAACCACAGCTTGCTGTTAAAATTACTTTTTACTGCTGCATGAGAGAATTTGTGTTATTTAAATATGGAAGCTTTGACTTCATCACGTCCCTGTTTCTGAGAAATTGCAGTTTAATGTGTATGCTTTCCATGCAGTCAGGCTGCCTGTTTATCATCTCGTCTCATTGCATGTGGGATTTCGTGTGCATGTGCTCTGTGGGGGATGGTGGACAACCTAAAAACCGAAAGCCGCCAGGGTGACCTAAATCAAGAGAGGTGATAACTCAGACGGATAGCTGGAGATTACCCAGGGATCAAGAGGCTCAGTGGCCTCTCAAACAACAATGACTGGAGAGCATATCCCTTCTCACCACCCCCTACAGAGATCCTTATGGCTGTTATGGACCAAAAACTTGCATGCCAGTATTTTCCATAAAGCTTATCTGTCACATGGCTCCCTAGTTGTTTCCTTACTTAATGGACAAAGAAGCATCATGTTTTAAAAGGCCCCCAAAAGCTAAAAAAAAATACTTTAAGCTCATTTTGTGACTGTAAGATGATTTTGTTGTTTTGGTTTAATGTCCAGACATCATACTTATCAGCCTTTTTATGCTACATAGGATAGAATAATAGGATTTGCGGCACACCATATTAGTTTTTTCAACAACCATTTAGTAACCGATTATAGCTATTGAATTACAACTCTGTTTAATGAAATTGCTTTTGTGATTTGATTCCGAGTCATGTGTGTCTGTAAGCTGGGAGTCTGTATTTGCACAGGAGTGTGACTCCAGGAGTGCATGGCCCAAGCATTAATTCATGATTGATTGATGAGTCTCCTATACTGTGGCCAGTAACAAGCCTATATTCTCTTCTCAGTATATCTGTGAGTGTGGGATGTGTTGGTGCGTGGGCTTGTGAAAGAGGGGCAAGAGAGGTTGCTCGCTGATTACTTTGTGCTTTGCTTCGTCCAAGGAAATAAAAACCATTTGTTCAGGATAGTTAGATATGTCTTTTCCTTTCTCAGTGTCCTCACCTTTCACTCTAAAAGGTGCTTCAAAGATGGGCTTTTTCAGAGGTGGCGACTGAGTGAATGCATAAATACTCAAAAAAAAAAGAGAGAGGAAAAAAACACAATTAAAGCAACAAGATTTCATCTGAAAGAGCAGCTGAATGTGCATCCTTTTCATGTCACTAAAATATAAGAATGGCACATGGTATCTCGTGCTCGAAAAAATATTGAATTTTTACCTTTTGGAACATAATGAGATAAATCAGGATAAACAGTTGTGCAAAACAGACTGTGGTATCTTATTGCCATTCTTAAAAAAATATCTAAAGGACTGGGTATGTGGATGTAGGCCCATGCTTGAAT
Organism: Cichlasoma orientale; assembly: GCA_034780415.1. Lineage (NCBI taxonomy): Eukaryota > Metazoa > Chordata > Actinopteri > Cichliformes > Cichlidae > Cichlasoma > Cichlasoma orientale. The sequence goes on along the minus strand of JAVDPK010000971.1, from coordinate 480,347 downwards.
GTACAGGAAATTGTGATGGGGGAGGTAGCTTGCTCTGGGCGATGCTTGTTCCAGGGACCATCTGGTTGCATTGGATTTTGGCATTGTTCACACTCTGTTCTCCAAACCTTTAACCCGCTTTGAGTCTCCGTTGTTCCTTTCATCTAATGTCAAGGTTACGATTGAACTATTCTACATCTATTTGATTTAATTGCCTTCTAGTTTACAAGAAAAAAATCAATATTTGATTCAATAAAATAGATAAATTATTGTCTTTTCAAATATCATTTTGGGGTTTTGAGGTTTCCATGTACTTTTTTTTTCTGCTTTTCTATTTGTTTACAAATTGTAATGTAATACCAAACAGTAATATTACTTTATTCACTAACACATCTCTTTACAAATCATTCCTCACACTGCTAGATAAAACACGACAACTATAACAACCTAAAATATACTATAAACAACTTATTGAAGAAATGAATAGAAATAATATTATGTCAGTATTATAAGACTGATAAATAAAAGTAAGGGTCTGACTAAGTGGAAATGTAGAAAGCATTTCATTAAGCATTGACAAAAGGCATCAAATGAAGCAACGTAAATTAAAATGCATATACAAGGATACGAATAACAGCAGAATAATCTTGTTGGTCTCTTTGTGAGGAAGATTTATTGAGGGGTTACAGCAGATCCTGAAGTTTAATACCTGTACCCCAATGTAAAAAAACAAAAAAACAAAACAGAACAACCTGCCTTAAAAATTGACGCAGTGAGTGCACCCCTTTTCAGACATCAGCATGCAGGATACACAGTGTAGTGTGGAACATTCAGTCTCTTCCCCTTATAAATACCTAGGTGCTGCAAAAGTGTCCTTGTACCAGCAAAGCTGGGATTTAAGAAAATTGCTGCTTAAAAGGGGGTTATTTGGTGTTTCCAGGCTGTATACTTTAACCTTTAGAGAGCTAAGCTTGAGCTGTTTGACATATACATTTAAGGAAATCAAACGGTTTTAAGAAACTAAAAATATCATGTGGAATAAGGTCACAAGATAATGAGTTATACATTTGGGAATAATGCCACTGATACATCTGTCTGCGCTGATGTGGTCTCTGTTGCCTCAGATGAATTTGAGTATATATATTTTTATCTACATTAAACTGTAGGCCTACATTTTATACACACACACACACACACACACACACACACACACACACACACACACACACACACACACACACACACAC
>JAVDPK010000971.1:462649-479021 GCA_034780415.1 Cichlasoma orientale | reverse complement strand
ACACACACACACACACACACACACACACACACACACACACACACACACACACACACACACACACACAATCATTCAGCAGTTTGTGTAGTTGAAACACTTAAACTATGCCAAATGAGATTCACACATCAGGTTCTGTTCCCTTTATTGCATCTGTAGATTCAGCAGTTAAGCTGAACATTCAGCAACCGCAAAGTTAACTTTTACCCCGTTATTTTCCGGTTGGGTTCAACTTTGAAAATAGTTTTACATATTTGGACTCAACATTAAAGTATAATTCATGACATTTTTAGCTCTAGTGGAATTTTATATTACCCATTTTAAAGTTACACAAGTACAGTCCCCGAAAGGACTTCTCAGTGGTTCATCTTTGAATAAATTACTAACATCTCTGGAATTTCCCTTGAATATACTGTGAGTATACAGTATTTCATTTTGGGACTTATGTATTAGGTTGTCCTACTTAGCTGTTGTTAGATGTCAAGCAGATGTGGTATCGGTTTGAAGGTTCTTTCCAGTTTTCAACAAAACAATTACAATATATTCTTTTTATTTGCAGGCGTGGGACTTTAAAAGAAAGAAAGCTATGCCATATGCCAAGTTGAAACAGTTTAAACAGTTTTTGTCGCAAAACTGATGCTATTTTTTTTTGTTTCATTTTTGGGGTTTTTTTTGTTTTGTTTTGTTTTTTTACTCTCTCTCTCTCTTTTGCACATATGGACACACAGCCAACACCACACACAGAGTACAGACTGGACCAAATACTTTCTCATCAAACATCCTCCCATTGTCATCTCAGGCCCATGGGTTTCATTAGTGCCAGCTTTAAAACAACAACTCTCATTCCCACTCCCACACACTAGTCCCAAATGCTTTCAGTGAAGAAGGATACAACACTTGCCTGAAGGGTAGGTGCATATAAAATTTCGCAAAAAGAGAGAAGTGGGAAATATTTTCTCTCCTCTTGTTTGACCAGCTAAGAAGAATCACATTCACATGCCGTCCACCCTAATGTTGAGTTACCGCTTTAAAGCTATGATTCCATCAAATGTCATTGACTACTTTGTGCTCATGTGTGCCTCACAAGTGAGACTCCAAATTTGAATTTGAACCAAAGCGAGGACCAAATATGTTTATTCATAGAATGCTTTAATTGGGGACTTTGGTCTGTTTTATGAGCAGAGCAGATGATCACACTGGACGTCTTCTTGGCAGTGAATCTTTCCCTTTGTATTTGTTTTCTCTGGATCTGAAGGGTTTAATATGCCTCTTATGCTCCTAGGGCATCTCACTTTTATCCCCCATCACACTTTGACTGTTCTCTAGAAATGCCCTTGAGCACCCCAAGTTGACACGTTTTCCAGGGTGTACTGATATGATTTCCTGTGTCACCAAAGCTTGTTCTCTGCATTCTGAACAAATTAGAAGAGAGGAGGGGATTTCTTCTGCTTTCTACTGCAGCGCTGCTAATGGTTTAAATGGAAACAGTGTAATAGCGCCTGATTTGTTGCGTCGTGACTTCTTTCCCCACTTCAGTTGGAATGACTTTAACTAAACAGCAAAGTTGTGGACAGCAGCTGACTTTGAGGTTGCCTAGCAACAAAGTCAAGACGCTTCAAGGGCCTTTTCTGCAGCTTTTTCATAATAAAGGAAGATGAGAGCATCGAACGCTTCACTGTAAAGCATATTTAGCTAATTAGTATTTTGTGCAATGTGATTTATGCGTAGCTGTAGGTAAACCTCTGTGGTTGGTATTTGATTTTTTTTTTTCATATGTAATTTATTTCACTTGTACCACACGTATGCTGTGCACACCTTGTGCTTCACACTTTCTGTTGCATGTCTGAAGTTTTCAGCAAGCCTATGGGGACAGTGTATCTAGAGCGATCAGATATTTTACCATTGGGCAGGGGACCATGAGCCAGATTCAGGAATCCCAGCCCTGGAGGCTGCCTTATTCAGTATTCTGCCAATGTGTGATCCTGACCTTACTGTAGCATGTCCTTGGTGCATGCGGAGCGCAGCAAATGCCTTTTTGGGGGATTGCATGCTCCAGCCCATTTTAATGTGTCGTTTCATTCTCAGCACACCATCACTAAGCCGTGCAGCGGGGGCTCGGAGCAACCATTTTGATGATGAGTCTGATTGAATTAATACTGCTGAAGTTGACACTTAATGGTCTATGATTATTCAGAATCATTAAAAGATGAGGCAGATCTGTATAAAGACATCCCAAAACCCCACTGTTTGCCATGCACCGAGGGAGCAGGTTTTAAACTATAACCTTGAGGTAATCCAAGAAGTCTCACGTACTGAGAATAACATATTTTGCACACAAACAACAAGCATTACACCTGCCACCTGCTGGGCATAACACAATGGAAGCAAACTTCTCTGGATAATTTAAAGTTGTCATTGTTGTCACTGTTGCCTCACAGCAAGACGGTCCTGGTTTCGAATCCACCATCTGGCCGGGGCCTGTCGGTGTTGAGTTTGCATGTTCTTCCCGTGTCTGTGTGGGTTCTCATCGGGTACTTCGGCTTCCTTCCTCAGTCCAGAGACATGCAATTAGTGGGGTTAGGTTAACTGGTGATTCTAAATTGCCCATAAGTGTGAATGTGAGTGTGAATGGTTGTCTGTCTCTCTGTGTTAGCCCTGCGACAGTGTTTTTTATGGCCTTTCCTGACACAACCCCTCAGGGATTTGTGTCTCCCCTTGACACTGAAATGGGGTTCTTTTGCCTATTACAGTAGGTACAGTACATTTGTAAACCACTATACTGTGGAGCCATTTATCTCAGAAGGAATGTGTTCTAGTTCATTATAAATATTCATTATAATTTTTTTGGTTTTCCTTTTTTTTTGTGAGAAAACATTGTTTGGCAAAAATCTGCTTCTGTTATCTTGTTTACAGTATTTTCAAAACAAAAACTTCATCCACCACCGATTGTGTCTCACTAAGTACTCAGCAAGAGTCCTAAAATATCATAGAGCTACGGGGGAACAATAATCATAGACCTAAATGTGTCATAACTGGTTGCACATAGTTATTCAAAAACTGCCTTATATTTTATATACATTTCTTTTAAACTTGGTTTCATTTTACCCACTTTCTTTGTTTCGTATACTGTACGCGTACATCGACTGTGTGTTTCTGTGTGTTTTTGGCATCTATCACCTCGCTTTCTCCACACTCCCACAGTTTGTCTGGCCATCTGGGCTTTATCATGTAAAAAAATTTTCATCACATAAACAGTGAGGAAAACAAAAAAGACACTTTTCAGTTTGACTCATACCTATTTCCCCTTTAATGATGCAATTTCCAATGTGCTTTAGACATACCTGCTGTCGAAGCTAAAGTGAGATGGAATTTGCAATGCCGTAACGAAAACTAATAAATTTGTCGCTAAACATTAGCTGGAGCGTTTGGATTGTAAATATAAGTTGTTCAAATGTCAATTAGGGTGCTTTAGAAAAGTTGTTTGATCCGTTTTTCAAACCGCTCGCTTCCTGAGCAGAACAACTAAAGTGCCAAAGTGACTGAAATGCCATCCAGCATGTGTAGGCTGACAATCGCTGTACTTTAGTTTTCCCTTTTATTCATTCTTAAACCATTCTCTAAGTCACAAAGGTATTAAGTTGGACGTAAATTCATAAATGAAATTAGCTTGATTGCCCAAACATTTTACCACCAAAGGGAGACAAGCTGATATATGCAGGCTTGTACCCATCCCTGGCTCTTAAAAAATATAACTGCCAAATGCAAGTTGTGAACAAGAATAGAAAATAGGGGGTACGGTGTGTACATGTGCAACACTCATCTCTATCTTTTAAATGCTGCGTTTGAAAGGAAATGATTGCGATGAGCATGCATCACAGAATTTATATATTTACTGTATGAAAAGGAAGTAAAAAAAAATAAAAACCTTTAAACTGTCACATGCTGTTTGTATTGCTGGAACCGTATTGCCTGCGTATTAAACTGACTTGCTAAATCACGGTCTGATTTACACATTCAAAGATGATTGACACTGTGGGCAGACTCCTAGAATATCCCATGACTGGTAATTCAGAAACTGTTTTCAGTGTCACACTTTATTTAAAGATATATGTCAGACTTTATATAGATATTCTGAAGCTCTTTTCGCTCAAGACAGCTTTATGGGTCTTTACTTGGTTTTTAGGTTTGTTTATTTTTTATTTGTTTATTTATTTTCTGTGTGGAGTTGTAGCAGTGGTAGGGGTATTTAGCTGGGATGGTTTTTCATCAGACATTAGGATTGAAGAGCTTTTATTTGTCTATATTCCAAGCCCAGCCAACCTGCTTACAGATATGTCTGTTATTTCTCAGTGTTTAGCATTTCTTCACCCTCCTCTGACCCCATCCAGTTGGGACAAATAGCTGCCCTCCGTAAGCCTAGTATCCTCCCTGCTGTTGCTCAAAGAGAATTGTTGGTTTTCTGTATGGCACTATATAAATGCAATTTAATCAAATTAAAATGTTCTTTAATTATTAACTAGATTTAAACCTGCTAAAAAAAAATATAGCACAAAAAAGAATAAAAAAACAAGACCTCCAAAGTTGTAGTTTGCAGTGTTTTAGTGAAATACACTTACTTCCCAACCATGGGAAGTAAGTGTATTTATATGCTTTCTGGAAACGCCAGAGCATGCTGAGACACCTGAGAGAGGTGGATGTACTGTATATGTCATGCAGATCATTAAAAAAAAAACAAAAAACATCAAACATGTGCCTGGTGGCAGGTAACCGTGCTAACAAGCCTACCCAGCGGCAATATTGTGATCAAGCCAGACATCGGTGTTTAAAACAGGCTGCACAGAAACATTTTGCGTAGACTTGTGTAGCGGTGTGCTGCATGGTTGGCAGAATGAGATGCCGCTGTCACTGCTGGCTATCGCAGCTGATTGTCAGCAAAGTCCAATAAAACGCTGTCTTTCTGTTCCTCCTCTTCTTGCTATCAGGTACAATGGTTTTCACAAGTTAGACATTAAATGCACCATCAGTTTAACTGTAGTACTGCAGTAATGCAAACATGCTGCTTCACTCTGCCATAGGCTGTCCGATCCCACTACAGTCTGTTGCACTCTTATGGTGACTGTTTGTCTCTGGAAGAAGCGATTGTTAGTTTGCTGAATGCTTCTTTACCTTTTGAGTGTAAGGGTATTGCAGCTGACCATTTCAAAGTTACCAGTGCAGACGTAAATATTTTAACATTGCTCTCTCTCTCTCTCTCTCTCTCTCTCTCTCTCTCTGTCTCTCCCATGGCCTCCTTTTTGGATCCACTTGTCTTCTGCCCTGCATTTAATATGACAGGTAAGTCCATCTCTTGTATTTATGGTGAAGCCTCCGGGCTGGATTTGCGTGTATGCATTGAGTGTCACAGTGAGAATGTTTACCAAAATTGCATCTTAAGTACTTGTTGCACCAGGGATGCATTTTAGTACAATGGTTTTGTAAACACTGAGCACATTCCCTTTTTCACAGCTGACACTTGGAGAATGGGGCAATTCCATTTATGCAGCCAATCTCATTGGCTACTGGAGAGATGCCAATCTGCCCTCAAAGATAGGGAAAAGAGAGGGAGCAAAGGGAGTGGGTAGAAAAGCATTTATTCATCCTGACACAGATCAGATAAATGGGAAATGATAAATGCTGTCTATTTTTACTTCCCTTAACCTGTGTTAACTTTATATTCAAAAGGAAGCTCTTATAGTCTTGCCAGGCCTCTAAAAAAACAAAGTTTTGTTGGGGATTTAGTTTTATTTGTGGTGATCTGGCTATGCGTTATAAAACATGAAATCATAGTGATTATTCATTTAGCATAAAGAGTGAATATGCTAAACTGATGATATTCTGCTGGGGGGGGGGGGGGGTGTATATGGTCATCAATTAAGAAGCCAAAAAAGTCAGTTCCCATTATGCATTTAGCAAATTTTGTTTTGTTTGCTTGGTTGAATTTTTTCTATATCTGATTTTGCCCACATCTAACACAATGAATCTAAACATTTACTTAGGCAGCTTAATTTGTAGCTGTTGTAAAGGCCAGGATTCTCTAAATGACAGTCAGGTTGACGTTTAGGTTTAAGACAGCCTGCACATTTAAAGACTTTAAACTCTTAATTCATATTAATCTGCACACAATTTGTTTAGACTTTTTTAGACACAAATATTCGATCCTGTTTGCAATATTGCCAAAATAATTATTAAGAAAATAAAAGAAGGAAAAAGGAAACATAAAGATGACATTTTGCAGTGATACATGATGATAGGTGAAAATCTGTCACGCTGAAGCAGTTAGTACATCCCTACATTTTTCACACCTTCAGATCCATAAAATTTGAATCTGGGGCTCCAGATTAGGTGCCACTGATTGAAGACACCTCAAGGAGTGAAAGGTGGAACCTGTCTTATTTCAGCCTGTGAAATCTAAGGCCTGGTTTTCACTTTGCTTTTGAGATGTGTGGTGTAATCATGCCAAGATCATGAGAGCTCCCTAAGGCCTTCAGGGGGGGAAAAAAAGGCAGAATAAAAGAGAAAAATGACATTTTGAATCAATAGAAAGCTTCAAGAACAGCCTTGTATCTTAAAAATTACGTGTCTTTACAACTAAGCTACGTTATCGTTTATGTTTTGAGGTAGCACAAATGTGTCTTTCTATGTCAGTACTGTATGACATAGTATAAAGATTGGCATTGTCTCTTTTCTTTTCATGTTACTTCTGATTTAGACTTTCCATTTTTGTTGCTCTTAGCTTTAACAAAATATGATGACTAGGGCTGAAATACGCTGTCCTTAAAAGCGTCTTCACCATTTTCTTGGTTTCAGGCTGCTGAACGCGAGAGAATAAATAGCAAACATATGAAAGTCATGGTAGGACAGTCTTTACTGTCCATAGAAACGTTTAAGTAAAACTACAGTCCTCCTTTAGTAATCCATCCACAAAACAGTACTTTTGGATTATAGATATTGATGGGGAACCACGTACTATCTATGCTGGGATGCTACAGTATACGAAATGTTTAATACTTCTTTGTGGAGGTATGCACTTTCCTCAGCACCTTTTGTCATTAAAAATTACAATGAATTTTTATAATTTACAATTTATTTTGTATGGTCCCTCCAAATGTGTTTAAAAACTACACAGCATCGTCATAAATATTAATATAATAACAATAAATAAATAAAAATAAGAATTTTAGCTCCATGTTCCATCATCAGTTTTGTTTTTATGGTTTTTTTGTTTCATATCTTTCAGTATTGGAATTGGGAAATTTTTGGCAAGTGTCTATCAAAGTCATGATTGGTGCATTACAGGAAAACGAGCTTGCTGTACTATTTAGGCACACTTTGCGTTTCCTTGTCATGCTCACATTGTTACCAGTGATGCAACAAATACATCCTCTGGCACATCTTCTTTAGATGCTTAAATATAAGTGTTAGATAGATCTACAAACATCTAATTTAATAAGACAATATGTACGTCCATCAGAGGAGAAGAAGTGGTTTAAAATTATATACCACACAATGCATGACAGACAGTGTGAGGTGTAAAAATGTTAGCCTATATTATCTTGGATTTGTTTTATATCTCATCAGCTGTACCACTATCTGTCTGTAAAGGTATAAATAACAATGACAAATGAATAGGAAATCCTGCTTTCAGTCCTGGATAAAGCTTTGTCGTTCAGCCACCATAATACTCTGAATATTAGGCACTGACCCACATCTGCCATTATACAGGTTACATAGAGCCCCAGATGCAGGCCCAGCTGTTGCCATGTATTATCACACTGACTGACCCTGATGTTTTAAGTTAAATGCAAGACAAAACATTAGCATAGGCCAATCCAACCTTACCACAGCATGTAGGTTCATTTCAAAACAATGCAACAACAATAATAATAATAAAAAATAATAATAATTATAATAATAATCCTCTCCCACTCCCTAAGTCAGTGTAATGAATATTCACCTGCCAACCTTGCTCCCATTCTCTAACTAGTTTTACCTTCAGAGCACCACAGCTCTTCCATATGTAGGTAAGAATAATGACTCCTCAGTCATTATTATTAATTCAGTGTTGCTACAGTGAGGTGCATGTAAATGAGGGAGTGGGCAGAGAGAGCTATAGGCTGCCTGGAGAGTTAGCCTGAGTAATGAATGTAATTATGGTGCCCTGTTGGACCCGTGTCTGTTTTAGCAAAGTTATTATTTTGACAGTTTGCTCCACATTCATAAGAAAAGGTCTGGAATTAAATTATAAGCTTCCTTTACTTTTGCATCTAAATGTGTTATTTGTTGGGAAAATTCTCTCTGTATATTGTGTGTGTTTGCTCGTTTGTGTGTGTGCGTGCATGTGTGCGTGTGTATTCAATTCCCTATTACTGTACTCCTTTCAATTAATCCCCAGCTTGTACATGCAGGTTATAGAAACACTAGGATTTTGATAGTGGCTATCAGTGAATTTAGTGCCTTAGAATTACACCAATCACAGAATCAGGATTAAAAAGCGCTGAGAGAAGAGGATGTACAATGAGAGAGAAAATGGCGTGTCAGAGGATTTGGATTCTAAGATGATGTTGATGATTATTAGAATATTGATCCTGATAACCCACCTGTTATAAAAGAATCAGTGCAAAGCCACCCACGCATTGTCATTAGTCATCACCAGCTCCTTACAGCCCACTGCAGTACATGCTGCCACCCATGATTTAGCTCTGCATCCAGTTATGAGGGGGTGTTTAGCATTTATTATGCAGCACAGTCCCAGTCCCAGTGAGATGGCAGAATGTTGCCTGATCAATACCCCTCACAGGAAGCTGGGTTAATAGTCTTTGGGGTTTTTTTTAGGATGTACTTGTGTCTCTATGGTCCCATCTTGCTGCACATGGTGATGCAAGCTCCTAAAGATCTATAGAGTAATTTTACTGACACTGACACCATTGCACCGGCCCTACATGCTGAAACTCTGACATAAATATGCACACTCCATATTGGTATGCGTTATTCTGCTGCATTATTTTTGTGATAGCAATCCAGTTTTGTGGTTTTCTTAATCAAGCGGCTGCTTTAGCAAGACTCGAGACTCTGAAAAGCCCAGCTTTAAATGCTTGCTGTATAGTCTGGATGAAAAGTGTGCAATTTGAGTCTGCAGAGTCTCTCTGTATTGTTAGTATTTGACCTTTAGCTCTTACCCTGACCTTATGCATCTAGTGTCCCACTTTTTGCAAACCAAGTCAGAATGTCCTTTTTCATTGGTTTGACCTTTGCTCCTCATTCCCTTGTGACTTTTCATCTAAGCATTACTTTTGTTGTTGGTCTATAACATATCCCTAGACACCCAAATGCTTTCCAAGTCTGTTACGCACACACCACAGGCTTAAATTTGCACACACACGCTGTAAGAAAATAGATTCAGACCTGTTAGCTTGTGATGTGGACATGCAGCCACCATATATCCTCTAGCTGCCGAACAACAGCGTCAGCTCTGCAGTGTTATGCTCGCTTCCCTAACTGCTCTTAAGCAAAAGAACAATCTCACACTTTTCCTCTGACTGAACAGTGATCTGATTATGGATTAGTAAATAAAAAATATCTCCAGCCATCAGTTTACACCTCAAAATGTGAGGGCGAGATGAATACATTTGTTATCACTGTGATCATTTTGGTTACCACTCATCTGTATTGATTTTTACTGAGCATCATCAATCAAGGCACTCATAATGGATGCTGTCTGAGAGCACATATCTCCCTTCAGAGAATTATCACCCCAGGCTTAGGTCAAGCAGAGATTTGATCTGTTGTCAGTTAGATGAATTGATGTCTTACAGACACATACGGAGAGAGAGAGAGAGACTTAAGGTAAAGGTGAGTAGGAATAAAAATAGGCCTAAAGTAGTCGAACATCAGATTTTGAAATAATCAGAGCCATTTTTCCATCACCTTTTGCCCTGCTTGCTTGTTTTAAAAAAAGTAGTTAAATGAAATCAATATTAGTGCCAGTACTGGTCTCTATGCCAGGCATCATCCAGTATTTATATAAATGAAGCTTCACAACCTCAATTTACCCTGCAGTTGCCTGTTTAAGAGGCTGTGAAGTACTCGAAGGCAAGTGGAATTCTGGACAGGGTATGAAGATGAAGAGGATAAAATAAATCTCTGTCCCTATCATGATGCTCTCAATTACATATTCATATGCATTCATGTCATTTGACAGGTTATGATTTCCAGCTATACCAAGTTTTAAACTGGGATGCATCTGCTGCCATAAAAAGGAAATAGATCATAAATCCCACATGGCAACTTTAAGCTATTATCAGTCCCTAAAACGATTTCTGCAGACTGAACTGCAAAGTTACTAAGTTGCTCCCTAGAGTTAACGCTCGGGTGTGGGGGGGGGGGGGGGGGGGGGGGGGGGGGGGGGGGGGGGGGGGGGGGGGGGGGGGGGGGGCCCCCCCCCCCCCCCCCCCCCCGTTATTGGTCGAACTACATAAATTGTATAAGATCAATTTTGAATCTATGCACTGCTGCAGTGCCATGCTATCGATAGTCAAAAATAAAAACATAATTTCTATTTATATCATTTTATTCATCTCTCAGAACACTCGCATAAAAACTTTAATTGTAGCCTGAGGCCTCCGGTAACAAACAAAGGTATTTGTTTTCCTTTTACTGAGAACTGGAGAGACCCCAGAGGTTTAATCAGCCTGTTAGTAGTCAGACACACTGTGTACACTGTGGCCATTGCATTTCATTATGATCACAAAATTTCACTTTTGCTAAGTTCTCACACTGCGTTATTATTTTTCACTCTCCCTGGGACATTTCCTCAGACACAGGTTTGATGTTATAGATTAATCTAGGTTTGTTTATTGAGGTCATTTTTAGATTTAAACTAAAATATGGAACGGATATATGTGAGCTTTAGTTTGAAGACTCATTGATGACCGATTTATGCAATTTTGCAGGAAGTCTTTTAAGATAAAAACGTATTTTTCCATCTAGTGATATTACAGCTTGTATATGTCCTGTTGCTTGCATTACGTATAGAATGGGAGAAGTGAGTGCAAAAGAGTGAATTCCCAGCATGTCCTTCACATTAATTAGAATGATTTTTATATGATGGGATGCTGCCTGGGAGAAATTTTATGAGCTGTGGGAAGAAAAGAAGATCCTTCTGTATTCTATAATCTGTGGCTCACTGTCAGTCTGACTAGCATTTTTGGTGATCTCACTGTTACAAGAATAAACACAAATATAATAAAATGTTTAATGTTTTAACAATATAGTTTCAAAATATTTGCACTTTTTCGTCAGCCACTAAAATTTTCGCTTCAAAATGTTTCATTTAGAGCCAATAAGTGGTAGCGCAGTTCAATTAAATTTAATCCTTACCCTCTGCAAAATCTTTCTCTTTTTTTTTTTTTCTTTCCAGACACTTTATTGCTTAAGGGACCTTAAATCCTCTGCACTTCTTCTCCCAGGCCTTTATCAACCTCAATAAGGTCCACCAATTTAAAATACACCAAAACACCTCATTTTTGTGCCACTTATTGCAAATGGTTAAAAAAAAAGAAAGAAACAGCAAAACACCATCTCACAATGTTACTGAATTAAAGATTTAAAAAATGTAAACTTATTATGTAATGATTGTCAGTGAGTTCTTAAAACATTTTTATTCCTGATGACTTACAAGTTGTAAACATTATCTTATTTATCGCAAAATAACACAAAAAATAATGCAAATTGATCTTTTCTTCTTCTTCTTTTTTTTTTCTTTTTCTCAGAAAAAAGCTGCTGTAAAATCAGTATATTGATGTTGCCCCTGTTGTGGAATTTTTCAGAACATGGTGCACAATCGGTAAAATGCTGCCACGGTATGAGGATATGCACACTAGAGAGCAGTCTGTTCCCTCTTTCTGCAGTCGTTGTGATCCTCCATCTCTCTCTCTCACACACACAACATACTGTTCATGTCAAAGAACCCAGGAAACACAACATCTGTCAGTGCGCTAATTTACACAATAAACACCAAAGGGAGAAGGATATATACACACACCTGTAAATGGCCTTGTATTCAACACACATTTTACATCACATGAAAAAAACAAAGTGACCAATATGTGCAAATCGTCTCGAAGCTGGTGAATAATTTCTTCAGTGGTCGTGATAGTACTTGAACAGTATTTAGTATTTTTGATTTTACTATGGATGATCTGAATGATTGTTGGCTTTGGTGTGCTTGGTTCAGTAAGAGGAGGCAGCACTCCTCTGCGACAGCCAAAAGGTGAGAAGCAATGAGAGGCATAGCTTTAGATCTTTTGTACTCTGCTTTCGTTACTTGGATGGAGCACAGATATTGTGATGCTATTAAATGAAAATATGATTACTGATAGAGCATGAAATAGATCATTTTAATCTATTCACAGACAGGCAATGGGAAAGGGGAAAGAAACTACACTGATAGAAAGTCAACACAGTGAATGCAAAATAAAATGTGATTAAATCCAAGAAGAGGTCTAAAACTCAGACCGTGGATTTTACACTGAAGATGAGATGCAGATATCCCTCTTCCCCTTTTATTTCTTTTTTTTCTTCTTTTTTTTTTGTATTTCATCTTATTTTTGGGGGGGTTGATGCACTGCAGAGTCATAGCTCTACAGTCCACGGGCGCAAAGACTGCGTCTATTGTCATTCATCCTCTCTGACAGGCTTCTCATGTACAAATGAGTTTCTGTGAATAGCAATTCATTTATTTAAACATTTTTTTGTAGTTTACAAAAGAAATAGATTATCTTTTTTTTTCATTTTTGTCCACACTTGCACGTCTTCTTCTTAACATATTTTACACAGTTTTATTTTTTACATTTTTAGATAAACTTAAACGTGTTTTTAATATTTTAAATGCTTGTCAAATATTGTGTGTACCATAATACAAATGGTTTCTTTTTTTTTCTTTCGTGTCCCCAGTTTGTTTTTAAACAATAATTAAATGTCCTGAAATAGAAAGACACATTAAAGCTCAAATATCCATCCACGAGAGAAAAGCCTCAGTGCTGTATTCCTCTCTCTTTTTCGATGGAACATCAACAGGTCCAAGAGTCCCATGACCATTGTGTGACTTCAGATCAGCAGCAGATAGCAGTAGCAGTAAATCCACCACAAAATAGTCAGCCACATGAAGCACACTTCTTCCACATCACAGTGAAATGCTTTGTAAAAAAAAAAAAAAAAAGCGTCTAGAAGATTTAATTATTCCTTCTGTCCCCTCCCCAGTGTATCCAAAAAGGAATTTACTGTATATCCAGATAATCACAGGTAAAGACTTACTCAAAAAGCAGGGTCACACTTCACATTCCCGAGAAGCTTGTTGTTGGCAAGTGCAAGAGCCATATTCATTGATGATTACCAAAGCTCCCTCAATATGGTTCGGTTTATAGTCAACATAGTACTCTGGTGTAGAAATTGCAGCCATCTGCTGCATGCTTTGCTTTTGCTTCTGCTTACGGCGCTGACTGCTGAAGCACTGCCTCAGTTGCCTTATTCCAGCTGGAAAGCACTTCCATGCCACGTATAGCATGAGCACTATGATAAGAAAGGAGAAGATGAGTGCCATGGTGCCTGTGACCACCTTGTGGATCTGCATGGTGCTCTCCAGGTCATCGTGGCCCACTGTGACCGTGAAAGAATTTGTGACCACTTCACTACCCTCACCCTCATAAGGGTTGGGAGTAAATGGGCCCAGAAACACAGAGCCACCCTGGGCCAGATCCCTTGTGGAGGCGTACAGGCCTGCTGTGGTTACCTCTATTGGGGGATCCTCACATAGCTGAAAAGCATAGACGGCATCCAACACATCCTCACCCTGGGCTGTGTCAGGGCTTGAACACAGCAGGGAATTGTCATGCTGGCCTCGGAAGGCACTCAGCCAAGAGGCCAAGGCACACACATTGCGACTGCACTCCCAGTCATTCCCTGCCAGGGTAATGCTCTCCAGAGATGACCACGAATCCAGAATGCGCTGGTCCACAGCGGTCAAACGATTTGAGTCTAGCATCAGTACCTTGAGGTTTGGTGTACTCTCGAAAACATGTGACTCGATATACTCGATTTCATTTGCTGACAGGTCAATCTTCTCTAAAAAATGCCATGTCCAGTCTAGTGTATTTACAACAATAGTGGCACGATTGTTGTGCATGTACAGAGTACGTAAAGAGATGAGGCGTGGGAAGTGGGCTAGGTTGACTTTAACTAGCTCATTGTGCTCAAGATGCAACTCAGTCAACTTAAAGAGGCCAGCAAAGGAGTTTCGTGCCAGGCTCTGCAGTTGGTTGTATCCCAAGTCCAGAAACTGCAAGCTCCTGCAGTCTTGAAAAATCCGCACTGGCACAAACTTGAGAGCATTGTAGCGCAAATGTAAATTGGTGAGCTTTCTAAGGCTGTGGAACAGGTCAGGCTCTAGTGCCTGCAGCCTGTTGTATGAGAGGTCCAAGATACGGAGGTTTGGGAGGGGCCTAAAGGTCCCGTTTGGCAGACTCTCAATCCGGTTGTTGCTCAGGTCTAACTCCTTGACTCGTCTTAGCTTTTCAAATGCACCCTCCTCTACAATGTCAATGCTGTTGTGATCTAGATAGAGCCAGGTGAGCTGTGACAGACCAGCCAGTTGGCCTTCACGCAGCTCGGTTAAGTTGTTCTCTCTCATGGACAGGCCCATGGCACTGCTCAGATTGCGGGGAATGTCTGTGAGGTTGAGCCCCTCGCAGTACAGCAGCTTGCTGTCGCAGCGGCACAACCTTGGACAAACCCCCTCTACCAAGGGAACAGTTCTTAGAAAAATTCCCAGTGAACACAGTATCAACCCAGGGGGCTTCTTCAGTGGCCACTTTAAGTACAGTCCAATTAGAAGGAAATCCATTAGCATAAATATCCAGGGATGTCAGGGAGAAAATGTCCATTGAACCACTCTGGATATTGGGTTTGCACCTATCAGATCATATTTATCATATCATATTATACTCATTTAATAAGCTGTCGCATTCTTTGTATGTCAGCTGCAGACAGTGATAATATGTTTGAGATTAAGTCCGAGTGAATCTTTATCAAAAAATGCCAAAAAAAAAAAAAAAATGTCCTTACGTTTTATATCAAGCAGTGGGTGGAGAGTAGAGGGGATGGAAAATCAAATTGTCTTCACTGATCAATCTTATTCGAAAAGATTCCTACTCACCCCTATTCAAAAGCTGACAATCTCCATTCAGCATCTCGCTTTGTGCCCCAACACTAATTATGTGCGAATCTAAAAAAGACCCCACTGTGGTACAAATTCTCCCCCCCTCCCTCCTCTCTTTTCAGTGGACACCAGATCCTTGGCAGGCTTACAATGTCTTAGTTCTCTTCAAGTGAAAGAGCCAGAAAGAGAAGGAATCCAAGTAGCTTTCAGCGAGATGGTAGGAAGTGCGAGTACCCCTGTCTGCATGCATGAGCTCTGTCTCTCCTGCTCCTCCGCAGTCCTCTGCTGCAATGATCAGAGGGAAGAAGAGACAACCAGAGAAAGGAAAAAAAAAAAAAGAAGCAAGAATCTTTTTTCTTTAATTATCTGTCTTGTTCTTTCCTCCTTTCCTTAAGTTTCGGCAGATCTGTCAAAACGTGTTATCGTCCATCGCTTGAAGAAATCACTGACTTGTGAGGTTTAAATCCATTCAAGCACTTAATCATGATTTCACTGACGGACGCAAGAAAAAAAAAACAACAAAACAAAACAGGATTTAAAGAGGTGAACCCTGTTCACTGTTTTCTTGTGTAACAGTATTCCTCGTCATCTGAGTGGCTCATATTGGTTTAGTAGCCGCTCGCATCCCCTGTGGCTCGCAGGTTCGTTTACTCCCTTGCTCTCTGGGTGTCTTCTCAGCCAGCTGGAAGAGGCTGCTGAAGGCTGGTGCTGGTAGGCAGGCAGGGGCGGTAAATGTGGGAAGCAAAGGAGCGCGCAATCCCTTGCAGCAGACCAGTACACTGACAGCGCATGCAGAAGCACCTTCTGTTCACTGAGTGTCGTAAGCCACTCACAATTCAGAGTGCTCGCTCCCTTTCCCTCACTCTCTTGCTCTCTTTCCCTTGATCGCTCACTCACTTGTTCATGCTGCTCCCCTCCTCCTCTTCCCTCTCACATCTTCGCTCACTGCTTTTTTCTTGCTGTGTTTTTCTCCATGCCTCAGACATTTACATATCCAGAATGGGCTGGGCTTAAACCAGGGGCTTTAATGAACCCCCTCCACCTCCCATCTCTCTCTCTCTCTCTCTCTCTCTCTCTCTCTCTCTCTCTCTCTCTCTCTCTCTCTCTCTCACACACACACACACA
>JAVDPK010000971.1:434000-454525 GCA_034780415.1 Cichlasoma orientale | reverse complement strand
CACACACACACACACACACACACACACACACACACACACACACACACACACACACACACACACACACACACGTATACGTACTGCAATTGAACTCAAATAACTAATATATTTAAGGAGTAAAGTATCACATCTCATTGCTTACACAGCATCATTATTAGCAAATCGGAATTATAAATTGCCAATTACATTAAAATATATTTTAAATAACAAGCGGGGACCATAATGATAAAATAATGCATGGTCACGTCATCTACTGATACTTCCATTTATTTACTCCTCTTTTTGATGAATTAGATTTCATAGAGTAATGAAGATGAAGTGAATGCTATACCTGTGCCAAAATACAACATCACAGCAACAACATAGCTCTCCTGGCTGAGCAAATGACCCATATGCCAAAGACCACTGCAGAGACCTGGGGTGAAATCCACCCCCAGACCATTTCCTTTGTCATTCCCCCATTTCTGCTCTCCTGCCCACTCCCTTAACTGCACTGTCTAATAAAGGCTATATATATATATATATATTTACCCCACTATATATATATATAGTATATATATATAGCATGAAATAAGTATTTGATACAATAGAAAAACAGAACTTAACATTTGGTACAGAAACCTTTGTTTGCAATTACAGAGGTCAGACGTTTCCTGCAGTTCTTGACAAAGTTTGCACACACTGCAGCAGGGATTTTGGCTTACTCCTCCATACAGATCTTCTCCAGATCTTTCAGATTTCGGAATTTCAGCTCCCTCCAAAGATTTTCTATTGGGTTCAGGACTGGAGACAGGCCACTCCAGGACCTTGAAATGCTGCTTACGGAGCCACTCCTTAGTTGTCCTGGCTGTGTGTTTTGGGTCATTGTCATGCTGGAAGACCCAGCCACGTCCTATCTTCAATGCTCTTACTGACAGAAGGAGGTTGTTGGCCAAAATCTCGCAGTCATGACCCCATCCATCCTCCCTTCAATATGGTGCAGTCGCCCTGTCCCCCTTTGCAGAAAAGCACCCCCAAAGTATGATGTTTCCACCCCCATGCTTCACAGTTGGGACGGTGTTCTTAGGGTTGTACTCATCCTTCTTCTTCCTCCAAACACAGCGAGTGGAGTTGATACCAAAAAGGTCTATTTTGGTCACATCTGACCACATGACCTTCTCCCATGCCTCCTTTGGATCATCCAGATGGTCATTGGCAAACTTCAAACGGGCCTGGACATTTGCTGGCATGAGCAGGGGGACCTTGCATGCCCTGCAGGATTTTAATCCATGACGGCATAGTGTGTTACTAACGGTCATCTTTGAGACTGTGGTCCCAGCTCTCTTCAGGTCATTGACCAGGTCCCCCCGTTTAGTTCTGGGCTAATTCCTGACCTTTCTCAGAATCATACTTACCACACAAGGTGGGATCTTGCATGGAGTCATCTTGTGCTTCTTCCATTTTCTAATAATTGCACCAACAGTTGTTGCCTTCTCACCAAGCTGCTTGCCTATTGTCCTCTAGCCCATCCCAGCCTCGTGCAGGTCTACGGCTTTGTCCCTGGTGTCCTTAGACAGCTCTTTGGTCTTGGGCATGGTGGAGAGGTTGGAGTGTGATTGATTGAGTGTGTGGAAAGGTGTCTTTTATACAGGTAACAAGTTCAAACAGGTGCAATTAATACAGATAATTAGTGCAGAATAGGAGGGCTTCTTTAAGAAAAACTAACAGGCCTCTGAGAGCCAGAATTCTTGTTGGTTGGTAGGTGATCAAATACTTATTTCATGTAATAAAATGCAAATTGATTATTTATAAATCATACAATGTGATTTTCTGGAATTTATTTTTTGATTCGCTCACAGTTGAAGTGTACCTACGATAAAAATGACAGATAGTTCTGAAAAGCTATATATGATTTACCCCCTGCAAGTGCAACTTCATTTATAAAATTATTTCTTTATTATCACCATATCAAATTTTTGAAAACATTTTTTTTAGCACAGCAATGAAACATTTATAATGTCTTACTGCATTCAGATGATCTTAACATTTTCAGTGCTATAAGGAATTCAAGTGAAATTTCCCCCATTACCTTCTTAGCATGCTGGCATACTGACAACTTGGGAACATCGGTATTAATAACAATTGTCCCAGTTTAGTCTGAAGCCAGTTTCAGATTAATATAATATTTTAATTATCTTAAATACATTAGTGGAAGTATTCAGGCAAATGGTAGTCCACAAATTATCCATTCCTGAAGTCAGAATCACCAGCAGCATTTTGACACATAACTAAATGTCTGCGACCTCAGAGAGTACGCCACAGTAGAGATAATGATAATTGGATGAATTCTCATATTAATGAAAGAGAGATCTGCTTTTGAACAATTGTGACATATCTCTGAGCTTCATTCACTTTCTTACTGAAATTGGCAAAATTGTATTCATAATGCACGATGTCCAATGCACCAGGAATAAGATCACCAAATTTGAAATCATCCGGTCCCATTATATAGGCCAATTTCATGTAGGCGAGAGTAATATTGGTTGTTTTAGTTTCATGTCCCGGTATTGTGTGTGCTGGCTCACAGTGACATTGTCAGGGATTACTGGGATACAGCGCAGAGCCACCAAAGCTTTAGTAGCGACACCTCTGCTTTTCCCTCTATGACAGTTCAAAACAACTGCAACGAAAAAGGTCTACTGTATCCCTTTTTTGACATTGTAACCTTTATCTAGGCTGTAGCAGGGCTGGATTTAAAGGCAAACTTGTATTTGAGTAAAGCAATAGAGTGTGTGATCAGAGTAAAATATTTCTCTGTGTCTCAACTATCAGAAGTTTGTAAAAAAAAAAAAAAAAAAAAAAGATTTTGTACATGAAGATTTGATAGAAAATTCAATTATAACATGTTTTCTTCATCAAAAGTCTGTGCACAAGGGTTATCATAATAATGTCACCTTGGCATTTGTGAATCTTTACTTTGGCATTCTAAGTGTGTACACAGTGTTAACACAAATAAAGTCTCCTTACAAATATTGCAAGAAACTACTGAATGCCACCACTTCTGTTCATGCACTCATTGAAAAACGTCCTCAGACATTTTTCTTCCGAAGCCTAAGGTGTAGGGTACTCTTTTGTAGAAGTAAGCTGCAATTCCTAACAGATTGTAAAACTAGCAACACGGTGTAAACATAAAATCATGTGCCCCAAGTGTGATGTGTACCCAGCAAAGAGCTGCTCCATGATTAAAAATGCAGTCGCAGAGTTGTTTTAGTACAAACTTACACTTGCTCTGTTGATTACAGTGAAAGAACATGTCACCCAACAACAGTATCAGTTACACAGTGGCACACTAATGTGTTCTAATGGTTTAGTTTTTTTTTTTTTAGTTTTTCAAAGATCTGTTGTTGCCCTTCATTGCTTTGTCACAAGCAGCACAGGACACAGTCAGGGTCACATTGGGCCAAGTTAGGTGAACTTATATAGCACTTGATAAAATTACACTGACATCAGCTTAGTAGTTAAACGCTATAATCTTGCACTCAACTATTTGAGTGTGCTTGTGTTTGTGTGGCTGTGTGCACGAGCTGGTGTGCATACTGTATGCTTGTGTATATGTTACGTCAGGGTGATACAGTAACTTTATTTATCTAACACCCACATTTCTTTTGCAATGCAAAGTAACATTTTAGGCTATATAAGGCACCAGGTATTTTCAGCCTGTTAGATGTGTCCTTATTAGGTAGTATTCAGTCTGGTTACACTCAATCACGCTGGTTACACAGTTTTAATTGATAAGAGCATAGCATCAAGAATGTGCTGTAAATCATTTATTATATTGTACATTTGATTTCCACCTAAAGTATTTAAGATGGAAATCAAATGTAAAACACTGGCATATTAGGCACCTAGTATATAGAACAAATCAAGGGGGTGTCATGGTCCTGGGTCCCTAGACCCAGCGTTTTCAGTTGTATTCAGTTTTGACCTGTGTTCTTGTCCTGTGCCATCTGTGTGATGACGTGCACCTGTGTTTCCCTGCTGTGTCCTGTTCCCTCATCAGCCCTCATGTATTTAAGTCCTGTGTTTTCCCCTGGTTTTTGTCGCGTCCTCCGTCTTTGTGCCGTCACTGTCTCGTCTCTATGCCCTGGTCATCCCTGTGTTTGTGCCTGTTATTTAGTTTTGTCCAGCAATAAAGCTGTTTTTTTGGAGTTTATGCTGTGTGGAGTGTCCTGCTTGGAGGTCCTCAGCCTGCTGCACCCCCGTTCCATGACAGGGGGTCTGTTCACAAAGGGATCCCACATAGCATTTTTGTTCTTTTTATCATGATTGATGATGACTTATTAAAGTTTCAATTTATTAATCCCCATAATTCAAGTTCATAGACAATACCCTACGTTATCATCAGCTCAGCTTTTAATACTATTGACCATAACATTTTATTACACAGATTAGAGGCATATGTATGAAAGGTACTGCGCTGCAGTGGTTTGAATCATATTTATCTAATAGACTCCAATTTGTTCATGTAAATGGGGAGTCTGCTTCACACACTAAGGCTAGTTATGGAGTTCCACAGGGTTCTGTGCTAGGACCAATTTTATTTATCTATAAATGCTTCTCTTAGGTAGTATTATTAGAAAGCATTGCATACATTTTCATTGTTATGCAGATGATACAATGATACCCAGCTTTATCTATCCATGAAGCCAAATGACACTCATCAATTAGTTAAACTGCAGGAATGTCTTAAAGACAAAGTCCTGGATGACCTCCAATTTCCTGCTTCTAAACTAAGATAAAACTGAAGCTATTGGACTCTGCCCTACAAAGCTTAGAAACCTTGGTGTCTAACCACATACTTTATCTGAATGCATTACCTTGGCCTCCAGTAACACTGTGAGAAATATTGGAATCATTTTTGAAATTTGACTGGAGATTTTTTTTTTTTTTTTTACTTAAAATGGTCTGGAGTTTTTTTGTATCAGTCTAATGGATGTTGATAAATTGTTATTTTATTATTTTATTTTCTGTTTTTTACTATTAGATTCCAGCTACCCTTGTACAGGAAGTCTGCACTGCCTGTTTGTCTAAAGGGTCTGTGTCTCCTCCTAAAGGGTATTACCTTACTAGGAATTGCCAGTTTAAACCAGTCATAAATCAAGTTGCAGTAGTCAGTGCTAAGGTGTGCAGATTCCACTTCACTCAGTATGTCTGTACCTGCAGCGACGCTACCATTAGCAACCCACCGTCCGGAAACATTAGACTGGTGTTTTGTCAAAACTCAAACAGCATGAGCAGATTAATTAGTGCATTCTATCTATGCTGAAACTCATTATTAATGTGGATATCAGTGCTTTAGCTATAGGTGAATCGAGTTACCTGTATGCTCATAATGTACACTGCCTGCAAGGCAGTGCAAGTATTTTATTATTCTCTTCAGCTGTATTGCACCTGAAGTTCTAATGGTTTTATTTATCCAGGGAGGAGAAATGTGATTTAATTTTTTTTAAAAAAATTTTTTGCCTTGTTACAAAGTCCCAATTGACATGACTATGTTTAGGTGTAAAAAGCTACTGGTTTAACATGAGTAATACTTAGAAACTGGATACCATCTTCCTATGAGATCACAACAGCTGGCATTCCAATAAGTTTTTTGACCATATCGATCTTAGATCTCTGCCTTCATTGTGATGTCAGGTTAAATTTGTTGACTGCATCTTACACAATCGCAACTCTGTCGAGTTGACAAAATTTGTCCACAGGCAGATAGACAGACATACATCTGCCAAACTTACTTTGTGGTACCTGCTTGTGACACACACTATAATGACACATGCTCAGACACAGAGACTCACACAGAAAACAATAACAGCCACCAGCATTTGGAACTGTTGACAGAATGGCTCAGACTACATCTTCATGAGCCTGCCTACCATGAAACATTATTTTCATAACAAAACTATCTGTGTCTAGTCTGCTAATTGCTCATTTTTTTTAGTCAACTATGTCCAGAATGATGTGCCAAAACAACATGAAAATGGCTAAATCTCCTATTATTATTTGCTCTCTTTGAAGTTGGCCAACACCAGTCCAAAAAAGGCAACAAAAACATAGCCTAAAGGTTGGATTAGATGTAATAACATCTACCTCTTGTTGATAATATCTGTCCACAGACAGACAGGTAAACACTCAAAGTATCAAAAAGGTAATCATTTGATTTTTGTCTGGTTTATGGAGTGTATACATTTTTGTTTCAATAGACAGAAGGCCCGTGTTTTTCAGTATTTATTTATGTGTTTTAGCCTTGAAACGCCATCAAAAAGTTTCTTTTTCTAAGTTGCGGTATACCTCTCACCTCACCACTTGACCTCTTTTTCTTCTTATGTACACTTGACAGCACACATTTAGATAAATGCACATTTAAAATAATGTAAATGAAGACTGAAATCTCATATATCTTGTCTGACTAAAAAAAAATTAATTCAGCCTTAATTCAGTCTTGTGTGGGTTAGGGTTCGTGTCAAATTTACTGCACTACTCAACCCTTAGAAACCAACATCATTTCTCCTCTTACAGGCAAGCATGACATACCCTGTACTGACCACAGGCACAATATATAGATAACTAGATCCTGATGAGTATGGCACATCTGTGCAATGTGACATTACATGCTGACACATATCTAAGCCCTACTCAGCAGAAAAAGAAATACACTAGTTATCACATCATAAGACCACTGGATTCAAAACGGCACCCTTGATTAAAATGCGGAGTGCTGTCTCTGGCAGCAAACAATGGCAGCTAAATCCTTTGACAAGAAGAAAAATTCTCAGCCTCGCTTCCTCTCTGCCGTCTCTGTGCTCCTGTGCATATATTTGTGTCTTGTGTTCACGGTCTAACTGCTTAAAAATGTTTTGCATGATTTACTTCCTGCACCTTGGTAATGTCTAATATCAAGCCCAGATATCTGTAAGCGAATCAAAATCACCATTTATTTACAACGCCGTGTACCTGTTGACAAACTGCTGAACTGCGGCAGGATAGATGACTTTTTTTTTTCTTCATAAAATTAATTAAGAGTTTAAGGGAATAATTGTAATATGCAAACATATACCAGTATATGTGGGCATGCTGACCTTTACAAAATACTAGCCCAGCATCATCAACCACTCTTTTTGAGCTGATTTAGTATCAGCGTGATTCATCTTGTCGTTCTTCTATCAATTCCAGTCTCTCACAGCTGCCCACCTGCACCAGTGCCTTGTCTACCAGACGGGCCATGCATAATTAAGATGATAACCCACAACAGAGACCTGACCCTGTCACAGCATTCAAAATAAGTCTGACCAGCCCAGGGGCACACTTCACCCTCCTTGTGATCCTCAAAAAGTTCTTATCTGGCTCCTCCCAGGCTACCACAACTTATTACTAAACATTTTGCTGAATTCTTTTTAAAAAGTTTGAGAAAAAAAAGTAAATAAATAACTTGCATATCCATGGCTGTTATTTTTATTATTGTTTCTTTAGATTTGTGAAGAATCTCTATTTTGCGTGCATTTGTTTTTTCTAAGATTCATTAAGTAGTTATCATATCCATAATGTCTTGGCTTGCTTATCTTTGCTTAAAGAACACTGACATTGATTACTCAGCATTAGGTACTTGAGATATACTGTAATGTGAACACTTCTTCAGTATATTGAAATCTAAAAGAAAATCAAATTGCCACTTTCCCCGGAAACTGTACCCAACAAAAATAAATACACTAGTTAATAAATTACGTAAGCTTCACAAATATTCTAAGCCTGTTGATGCCTGTGTTGAGCATAATTTCAGTGTCTATACCTTCTTTACCTTCTGAATAATATTGTGACACCACTGAATATGGAAAAAGGTCCTGAAATATGCAGTATCATCCAGAAATGACATTCTACATTGAAAGCCTAATCAGACCATATAGAGATCTGGAACATGGGTTCCATTTAAACTATTTTCTATGATCTTAGCCATGTAGGAAATGAAGATTTTGCTGCATGAAGCAAATCTTTTTATAGACCAAGAGTTGCCAAGCGCACATAAATAAAGGTCCATCATATGTAAATCGAAGACTGGTGCAGAATGCCCTTGTTTCCACAGCTGAATCAATTTATCAGTCTGTGATCACATCAGTGCTCATTTAGATGTTGTGCGACAGTTTAATAAATCAGCTCTAGAGAGGTTCATATGTCTCTCCTAGTGTTTGAATCTGTGCCATTTCCAAGACGCTTTGATAAATGACGGCCAATATTTTCAAGGGTGATGTCTACATGTCATTTCCTGAAAATACTGGTTGGGCTCCAACAACTGTGACCATTGTAGGAATACATTTTATAAGTCAGCTTAAGGAAGAGAATAGATGTCCTTTGAAAAGACATCAATCCCCAAACACCCACCATGACAGTAAATCCTATCCCCTGATCCATCCTCACACAGTACAGTTATATCATGTCTGGATATTTTGCTTTACTGGTTCTTATTCCTTGCAACTAATAGCAACAACTCTGTTAGTGGCTTGCTCTGGTGTTTGGCTAGACTGACAAAGCCTACATTAAAGGACAGTGGGAGACATAATCATTGCACCAGTGTAGCCAGCTCAAGCTATCTTTGAAGTCGTTGCTCACTCGATCATTACAGCAAGGGGAACACCCTGTTGTCTAACTCTATACAGTATATCAGTTTATGTTTACACAGTTACTGCCTCAACAGTGGGCTCAGATACAATAGCAGTTGGTATGTTGGTATTATCATATACCAACATACCAATTATATTATTTTGCTGTCAGACCTGAGGCCATTCTTCTTCTTTTTTTTTTTTTTTTCCCTGTTTTTCCAAACTATCCTAATCCCTGATTAGTGCCACCTACGGCGCTGCAATGCACCCACAGGAGCAGTTTGAGTCATCATTATCCTGGTTTACAAAAATGTGCATAGCATCCTCTGTATCCCTTGCTAACCACCAACTTTACATTGATAGCAAGGAGCAGCCAGCTCTGGAGAATAGTTGTATAATTTGAGTGTTTTCCTTTGGCTGATGTGTCACCTATATTACCAACTCAACCGCCTCTTTTACCTCACCTCACCTCATTTGTGCGAGCCAAAGCATGAATGACGGAATGGAAACAAAATGCATCTGTGTTTGAAAAACTAGTTTTCACGTCAGCCGTTTCAGGTTTCTGGAGCTACCTCTCTGACTTGTCATCCTGTACTCAACACTGTATATTTTAAAGGTCACAGAATGGTGGGTTTGACAGTTGGGAACGGTGAGCGGAACGAGGCCATCAGTAAGTGTGAAGGTGGATAATGTCTAGACACAACAATCTGCTTCCTTATTTCTCTGCCACTGCACATTTTTTTCATTGACTTGCACTTTATACTGTGATATACTTCAATCTGTTCTGTAGTATCTAATCATAGATTCTGAGCACTTTTATGTTAAAAGTAGTCATAACTGACATACATCTGCATTACATGATAGCCATGGGCAAAATTATGGTAGTGGTGGGATTTTGACATAAGATACAGTGTGGATATGCATAGTTTAGAGCTTCAGGAATTGGCACCACTTTAAATGGAAAATTACTGAAGAATTTGGTCCTTACAGTAGAAAGTAGTGCCGTGTTTTGAAATTTAATGTGTCATTGTTTGCTCTGATCTGCTATGGAGGAGTGAAGAATGGAATGATGCAATGCAGGAAAGCAAAACGATGATGAAATTGGGTTATGTATTGAGGTATTAATAACAGGTCCTTGAACTGGTCCGACCTATAGCGCTGTGTTGTGGGTGTTCTAGCTGATCTGTAGTACTGGATTTCTGATGAAGCTTCAGACTTTTAAAAAACAGTCCCACGTACTTCCAGACAGCCACATCACGGATGTGTATGCATGTATAGGCGAGCGCGCGTGTGTGTGATAAATTGACTTTTTCAGCTCTGCAGTGAAACAAAAGTACATCAATGATACTCAAACCTTCTTCTCACCCCATTGACTCGCTTTTTTTGTCTTTACCACAGCCCTGCTCTCACAGATATCGCACCGCTCTCTTATTTTCTCACCCTCTCTAACCTATTCTCAGCCTCTCCCTCCCTTCCTTCTCTTCTCTCCTGCTGCCCTTCCTTCAGTCCCTCCCTCGCAAACTACTTGCTATTCAGTTCAGGGAGGCTGCAGGCAGCATTGCTCTAGCTCCCCATACTGCTGCTGCAGGACTAGACTTTTTTATTTCCTGCTCTCTCTCCTTCTGTCTGATAACCAGACATTTCCCCTCACTCCTTCTTCTTATTCTCCTGAAAGTATGCACCTAAAACCTTGGCGTAAAGCCCAACACACTTAATATTTAACCCTCACGATTCTGCTCATGCTTCTATTTGTTTTCTTTCTTTCTTC
The DNA here is from genome assembly GCA_034780415.1 of Cichlasoma orientale. Taxonomy (NCBI): domain Eukaryota; kingdom Metazoa; phylum Chordata; class Actinopteri; order Cichliformes; family Cichlidae; genus Cichlasoma; species Cichlasoma orientale. The sequence goes on along the minus strand of JAVDPK010000971.1, from coordinate 444,130 downwards.
TTTTTTTGGTTTGTTTTCAAAAGGGCATTCACATTGTACATTCAGAAATGTGTCTTTTCAAGTGCGCAAACCTTTTTGGAAACTATACAGCATCCCATGCTGGGTAGATTTTGCCAGGATGTCATAAGTATTTTATTCACTTCACCCTCCTCAACAGCTTCTGTTATAACTTAACGTCACCTTTCCTGGTACCAGTTCGGCCGCTCACTGACTTTTTTGGGATAATGGACATTTATAGTTCAGAGCTTCACAGTGCCATTGTACAGCATCTGACTAAATGGAAATGGATAATAAGAGCTTAATGGTGTCTGTAGACTATGGCTGTAAAGGCCATGTAAGGTCTAAATTTTCTAGAACTAGTTTATGACTATCAACTCAGTACTTTGGTTGAGATTGAAGTAGATTAGTTCATACATACAGTACACCTAATGTGTGCCCCCTATAACCAAATCAATCTATTTATTTCTTTTCTTTGTTTTGATATGATTTGTTCACGTCTGGCTGTCAAACAACAGGCACAGCAAAGTGGTGATAGATTTACAACCATGTTTCTTTGTGTCTTTTTTTTTAAATGCTACCACCTCTGTTTTTGCTGTGTTTTCTCCTCTCTGTTCGTACTATTTATTTTCTTTTATTATTACATCAAGTTATGTAATTATTTGTGTAGTTTTTTTTTTTGCTGCACTTTTGGATCTAAAAAGCCAGGATCAGTTCAGGCTGTTCTCATGCCTTAATGATTTAAGATGCATACCAGTACAGTGTTCATTTCCAGCCGGTGTGTATTTTTAGTGTGTCTTTTCAAAGGCACAATAATACAACAATCATTTATCGAAACGAGCTCTAATGCTTTTGGCTTTTTTGAAAACTTTGTTGAACTCCGTGGTTCATTTTTAAATCTCAGAATTTAGTTTTTCTGTTGCATCCATCAAACAATTAACATTTGCCCTTTCACGCAGGGCGCTAATACTTCCTTCTGTGTTTACTCCATCCCAGACAAACTGTTCATTTCATACTTACGATGCTCTTGATGATAAGCCAGATGCTTCCTCTCATGCACAGCCTGCTTGACCACAGATGCTAATAGCCAGTGACAGGCCCACAGTCTAAACATGAGCCAGTGTAATGAGAGGAGTAAGCAAACGGCATCAGCCATTAAACATAAGAGGGCTTGCGCCAGAAGGCACTCCGGCTTCTCCTCAGGCAGCGCCGTTCTAGGCTGCATTAACTGTAACTGACAAGAGACTGCCAAGCTAAAACAGCACAGTTACAGATACTATGGGCAACCATGTGAGAGGAGAAGAGACTTGAAGCGCTCATCTAAGCACTGCATGAAAGACTGGGAGTGTAGTACTGACTGGAGGGTCAGCATAAGAACTTTACTTACTCCTTCATTCTCCCAAAGTAAATGGTTTAAGAAATGTATATCTATGTGCATGTGTGTGTTTTTTTTTATGCTAAGTATATTAAAATGGGTTTCAACAGGCCAAATAACAAAACTTAACTTCTTTTTTTTTTTTTTTTTTCAGTACCATGGTAATACATGATGATATGGTTCAGTTACTGTTTGTTATTGTACTGTATGCGATCAAATAAAAGATGATCGACCGCTTACCTGATATTATACTGCTCATCAACAGCATGACAAGAAGTACTTTATTTAATCATAAGTAATTGGTTAAGTAATCCAGGCTTTTGTTAATCCCACAAAAATTCATTTCTGATGAGACTGTAATTGTATAATTTACCTAAGCATTATGTAGACCCTCTTCAAAATGATAACTGATGTGTATGATTAGTGAAACATAACAGATAATGGATAACATGTAGCCGACAAGGATTCAAGGACTAAGAGCCACTGACTTGGGTCATTATCAGATTCATTAAACCTCATTTATTAAGAAAAGACAGGTTCTCATCTATTAATCAGAGCTTTCAACAAGTCTTTCTGTTTTTTTTTCTTTCTTTTTTTTGCATTGGATTTGGTATAATTTCAGTATCGGTAGATGAAAAAGACTTAAATGAGACAGTCACAAAAATAGCAAAATTAAGTAAAAACCTGCAAAACAAGAAGTAAATAAAATGTGTTCAGTCAGTGGCACTGAAATCATGTATGTTGTGCAGTGCAGCTAATCAGCCTGCAATGTTGGTAACACAAATAACACAAGCTGCCACTCTCTTTCCGGATAAATTTGGTGGGTGGGGGTGTTGGTGGGGGCAGCCTTCTACAGTTTACCTTCTACACGTATGATAAACTTTTATTGGCAATACACATTTTCAATTTTGTCTTTGTGCATTTTTTTTATTATATACTTTTTCTGTCTTTCTTTTCATAATGCATACTTTCTTTATGATGTCATTTATTGAGTCAAAGCTTTTCTGGGACATCAATTTAAATGTACAGCTCAAAATCAAAAATAATCATAAAAGAAAAGACAAAGAAATACCTGCCTGACTCATACACTATATATATTCCTTATTAGCATTTCAAGAACAATTATATAAAGACCTTGCCCACATTATATGCCTGAATAACATGAAAACCTTTCATGCACACTTTTTTTTTCAATGGACCAACAGCAAAACTGCATAATGGACAAGACTAGACTGCAGTTTCATGACAAGAGCTGTGTTTTTTCATATGTATGAGAAGCATGGCTGCAGACAATGTATTCCTCATTTTCTAAAGCAAAGTGGGTGAATTATTTACTCTGAATTATCTGCAGTGTCCGTGTGCGAATGGGCATCTGTCTATTGGTGTTAGCTTTGTAATGAACAATTTTCAGGCAACTGACCTGTTTAAATGTATGTGCACATTCATTTAGAAACATATGGCCACGTGCAGATTGTTAATCACACATCTTTACTGGTGTGTTCCAGGGCTGAATTTTGCCTGTACTATGTACCTAGTAGTTTCATGCGAGTTTAGCGAGGCTTTAATGAGATTATGATAGGGGATCTTTTTCTGCACTAAATTGCTCTCGCATCTCATTTAAAATGAGTAAAAAGAAATTCTAATCAGAACGACTGATCTAGACGTATCTTTTTTAGCTATCAGCATTGTAGCGTGTTTTCTTTTTTGGGTATCCTGTAATCAAACTATCTGATAGCTGCCGCTGCACCTCTTTAAGTTGCACTTAATGAGAACAAGTCAAATTGGCCCATCTGTGGCACTACGGCTGAGGGAGCACAACTTATCTTAATGAGGATCTAGCTACCCATTATATGCTGGTAACCCGACCAACATGTTACCACTATTATCATCCCCCACCCCTGGCTCTCACAGACACAAACACATTTTCTCACCCCCTCATTATCAGCTCGCCTCCCCCTTTAAGCCTGCTGCAGACAGTGTAACCACATTGGACAGTAATTGTACCTCTCGCTCCTGCCTAATTGAATTGACAAGGAGCCGGAATTGATATCATTTAACACATTGATCTTGGGAGACAATGAGACACAATGCTTCATGCCCCCCTTCCACCTGACTTCTATTTTCTTCCCTCTGATTCATCTTCCCATTCCTTTGATTTGTCATGTTATTGCCTATGAATTACCATATTCAATCTTCACTTCTTTCGCCAGCCCTCAAGTTTGGGATTCTTTTGCCATTGTCATTTTGTTTTTATTGCATTCGTTTGAATGGAGGAGAAGAGAACAAACAAGAAAAATATTTAGTTCAGTTAGTGAGCGAATGCAGTCACCTTGTCTTTTGAATAGCTTTGAAAAGTATTGACCATCACATTTTTTAGTATGAATGTTCATTTCTTTGTTTCCTGGAATAAAAGCTTTAGTCATTTATTCATGCATTGCTCAAAAGTGCCATAAAACAAACATTGTCGACATGTTTGGCCTCAGGAAATCAAAATAAACTATATTTTCTCACTATTCTCACATCGTTATCTTAGAAGGTTATCTGATTAAACTAATAACAGATCAGACTCTTTTTTTTTCATGTCTTAATAATCAGTTACAGTCCAGGTGGGAACAGGCACGTTAGCCTCAGCTCTTCTGCAACAACTACTTAGTCTTGTGCTGCGTTTAAGGACGTGAAATTGGAATCATGGATTCCTATAAATGAAGGTATGCGATGTGTGTTCCGTCAAAGTTTGCTTTTTCTCACAAAATCAGATCGGCTTGTGTTACCATGTCTCAATCACAACTTTCAAGGAACTCTGGAAGAGGCATCATTAGGTGTGTGAAACTGAAAGAGGTTGCAAAAGCATCTCTGTCTGTGGTGAGACAAATTGTCTTAGCGTCTCATCACGAACTGATGAACATTAATGAGAGAAATTGTCTCATCATGGAGTGGGTGTCCTGCAAAGCCTAAACCAGTAGCACACTGTGGGATCATGAAAGAGGTCAATGCAAGAGTTTTTGTAGGAAAAAAGGAATTGAATGGTGGAAGTTCTTTTCAAAAGGAGGTGCTATGAGTTTCTAATTCAGTGGTTCAATTCAGTGTTTAATAAAGGCATTCCAGTACAGCTGTCTGCGTGTTACGATGTTTAGTCAGAGTGCGTTTGATCCACTTTATGAGAATTCAATGCAACCCCCCCCCCAAGTTTTTCTCACTTCTATACATGTCTTATTCCATCGTAATAGGGTTTAAGGTCAGACGGTGCAGTGAAACGTTTGTGTTGCAGTGCACTGCTCAATTACACGCTTTTTGTGAAAGACCCCGAGAGAGTGAACATGCTTGCAGCCGTCAGTCTTTCCACCAGCACACACCATCCTGCAGCCATCTTCCGAGTGGGCAAGAAAAACTCCGCTTGCACTGCCTTCATTACCCCAACACACTGGATGCTTATTTTCAGGCAGCCTCTTTCTCTGCTCCTCTCCCCAGCAGAGAATGAATGAGTGCTCACCAGGGGATGCAAAATAATGGATGGGAGACAGTTGGGAACATTGTCGCGAAAGCACCATGGGGAATTGTGTTTACCAGAAAACCGAACATGCACATTCCATTATGTAGCGGTCAAAAACTAAGCAATCAATGTTACTGTATGGGCGACAATTCAATCAACAGCCAAATGTGTTGTCAAGCTTTTAATGGCTGTGAATTGGAGAGCACAATTGCCTACACATACGGGGCACACCTGGACGGGAATGGAAGAAAATCAAATAGATTTCCAGATAAACACTGTAGATACATAAATACAATATTATGACTCAGGTTGTTTTAAACACTCATATGCACACACATATCAAAGGTCACAGTTTTGACTGAGCTGAGCTGAATGTGAGCCCAACACATCAGCTAACCTATGATTCATCGTTGTGGACCGCCTTGTATATAAAGTTGGCGATGGGGAATTCATGCGTAGTGTTTTTAATTGGGTGTTTTATGTTTTTGCAGAAAACCCAATATGAGCAATACATTTTTCATCTCGCGTTGAAGAAGCTTTGACATATTAAAGTGGAAGAGTAATTAAAGGATAAGGGAAGCATGTTTTCAGTAATGGTAGTCTTTTTCACTTATTGTAAAAATCCCATCTTCAGGATCACACAAAAAGCTGTAGTGGCCTTAAGAAAATAGTCTGCTGCTTTTTAGTTGTCAAAAAGAGCTCAAATGTACAGGTTCGGAGTCTCGTCCCTTTACCTGACATCACTGTTCTGTTTTAATCTTCTTAACTCAGATTAAAGAGTTCAGAGTTTTGTACAATCAAACATCTGGGAGTTCCAGTTCTAGTAAATAACGGTTAAAAAATTAGAGAGTGTGTTTACAACCTCTGCACCATGGCGATTTTTCTTTCTCAGTTGAGTTTGTCAGTTAACGTATTACAATATGAACATTTTTTTAAGTGTCCTCATAAAGCTTCCAGTTAAATGCCTTTTTTTTTTTTTTTTTTTTTTTTTTTAGTCGTGAGCATTAATAATCCTACACATCCCTCTGGAGCATTAATGACACATTAGGCTCCTAGGGCAAACCGGTGACTAATGCTGTTGTCATGTGCACCACTTTGACATGGAAGAATTCGTCTGTACATGAACATGAAAATGTGAGTGCGTGTGGAAGGATCTAGTAATGGAAGAAAACTCTGTGCCTTCTGTATTTCCTCTGCTCCCCTTATGTGAGGCACAAAACTGGCTAAAAGCCATTTTCAGAGTAATGCTTGCAAATATAATCAAACTGCAGGCACACTCACACGCGCAGGTTAGGGTCAGGCAGGTTTTCTTTTTATATGGAACAGAATCTCAAACGTAATGTTGAAGTTATATGTCAGGTTTGGGTTTTTTTTCTCCATTCAGTTTTATAAAATGTTCCGTGCTGCATTGCGTGATTGCTATTTGATAAGAAAGAGACTGTAGTATAAGCTTGGAGATGAATGACTCTTTTGACTCTTTTTTTAATATTTAACATCCAGATGAACAAAAACCCTTGTTATATCAGCCTTGGCCAAGGGCAGGACGGTGATGGATTGGAGAGAAACTCATGTTTGTTTGACTATAAACTCTTTTCAGTGAACAGTGCTTTCACATCAGTTACCTCACTCACGTGAACTCCCCATAGCACATGCCCACGGTGAAAAGCATGTTTAGCTTGGAGTGTGACAAATCCAAAAAAAAGAGGAAAACGCTAAATGATTGTTGTTGTTTGTCCTCAAGCTGGCATATTCCTGAATCCCGAGTCTTCTGTAAGGCGGGAGAGGAGAAAGGGAGTTGTACTAGTTGCTTTTAACTTCCAGGATGTGGTGCCTGCTCACTAAAAGATCTAACATAACCACACTAAAGTAGCTACTAGAGCTCATGTACTTTCCCATTATGCTTCCATTACACAAGTTCATAATATCAGCCTTTTTCTCATCTACTCTCGCTTTTAGCGAGTCGTAACTAATATGGAAACATTAATTTTGTAGCCTGGGTAGTCACTGAAAGTAACAATCAGTGTTAACCTTGAGATCAGTGTCTGATGTGGGCTTATTTACTTCTCTGGATATAAACACAGAGAATACAGAGAGTTGACACAATAAAGAAAATACTGAAATCAAGTTGTCTTAGAAAGCTGCTGGGCTATTGTAAGCCAGAATAGCTTTAGTGCTGTTTGCTTTGATTCTACAAGTCTCTTAAGCTTTGATCTAGCTCTAAAAATAGATTCTGCTTATGAATATTTAGAATTTGTAGACATGGGACAGGACTGTTTGTACCGGACCTTTTCTGTGCTTTTTTTTTTTCCATCTGTAAGCCACTTAAAATCAACTGACCAGTTGCATTTGAGCAAGCCTTGCTTCCATGTAGGAAAGCAGCCTGTATGTAGAGCAGAAGACGGATGGAGTGATTTAGGTTTTTGTTAGCTTTTTCTAAATTTTTTCGAAACTGAAGTAAGAATCTTGACTTACATACCGGCTGCCTGTACCTGAAGTCCTGTAAAACTGTCCGTTGCTGTTAAGAGGCTAAGTAAGCAGACTAAAGCTTGTTTTGAAGCTGACGGCTGTTCGCATGTGGTCACTTGCAGTTACTGACTGCCATTCACTTTGTACGGTCTCTGGCCACCACATCGCCGCTAATCGCTTCCAGTGTAGATGGAATACCGTCCTTTCAGAAGATTTTCCGTCATTTCGTGTTTTAAGAGTTGAAACTTTGTTCCAAAATTGAGTGGAGATCTTGTGAATTTGAAGCCCACAGCATGTGATTCACTTTGTTTTCATTCTTATCAAACCATTTAGTGACCCCCCTAATGCCCTCTGGATAGAGACATTGTCATCCTTGAAGAGACCATTCCCATCAGGATCAAAATGTTTCATCATAGAATAAAGCTGATGACTCAGAACAGCTTTCTATTGCTTTACAGTGAACTCAAACTGACAAAATACCCTCCACTGCATAATAGAACCACTTCGTCCCCTCACTGCAGGATCCACGGTTTCAGATTTTCCTTTAATTCATTACATGACTATTTGTTGATGGGTGGCATTCTGCTCCATTCAATTATCAAAAGGGGAAAAAAAGCAATACAGAGATAAGGAGGGAGTCTCATAGAGTAGTACAATATCTAAATAGCCCTTTTTACTTCACTCGTTTTGTTCTGGAGTAGTCAGTGTGTTGTACAAAATCCTTTCATGAAGCAGACATGAATGAATTGAAGTTCATGTGATCACGTGTACGTTTTTCCTTCAAGGATCATTTGGGCTTCGATGCTGGGTAGAACTGTCAGAGATGGTTGCCTGGCAACAATACAAATAATTGTGTATGCTGGTATTGCTTTGACAAAGGATGACTGTGTCTTACAATCTGTTGATCATCCTGCTACCTCTTTTCCTTTTTTTTTAATAACTTGACAAAAGTATTTTAATAAAAGGAGTCACAGCCGTGTGAAGGTTTTCAACAAACAAATTTGCCTTTGTTTTCTTTTCCCGTGTCTTGTTTGCATACAGCATGAATCACACCATCCCAAAACAACAGGGCAGGTTTCAAGAGCGATGCGACACATTTTTTTTTCTTATTTGCCAGTTGTCAAAATAAAGGGACATAGAAATTACCATGAATGAATATTTGTTCTTTCATTTTAAAGAGTGATGGCTTCTGACTCCACGTAACAGCTGATTGATAGAAAATAGCGAGAGGAAATGGAGTACATTCTTCACTTTTAAGGAACATAAATTTTCAGCCATGACCCAATTATACCCTAGTTCTGTAGTTATCGTATATTTTCTCTTTTAACATGTCTTCAGTGTAATGCAAATATGTTTAATGAAGTAATGCCCATTAATTATTTTAGCTATAATAACTTCCAAACCAAGCTGCCACCCCTGAATCAGTTAGTAAAACTGGAAAATGCACCTCTAAGCACAAACAGTTGAGCTTTTAAATGAGCAAGATTTAGCTGAAGATGGAGCTGCTTTTCAGTGACCACAATAGGGATTTTTTTAATTATTATTTTTTTAATAACAGCAAGACATGTAGTCATAGTATGCCTTAACTATTTCATTGAAATGTGTGTTATCTGGAAAGCAAGGAAATCTAATACAGCAAGAGGCTTTGTGCTGCTTGTTCAGTGAAGCTCCCCGCAGTCAGGTGAAATGAAGCAGCTTGTAACTCTGCGTGTATCAGGTGAAGTCTACACCCTCCTAAAGCCACCAGTAGGAGTTGGCACTGACAGGAAGTGCAGCGCACAGGGGCACTGGCAGCAACTAATGTAATACATGCCAGATAGGCTAGTTGCTGGTGACATTACAAACACTTTCAGATCTGTTTTCACTGACTCCTGTCTGATTAAGGACCACATAGGCACCTGCTTTTATGATGACATGTATTTTCAGTATTAACAATCTACACTAAATATGCCCAGTGAGAGAGGGGAACCCTCAAACCCCCAAAAGAACCCACACTGTGAGATTTTGTAACATTGTGCATTGTTCTGGAACTCCACTGATGTGTTTTTATTTTGTTTCTTTTGTTTCTTTGCACAGACTGGCAGAAAAGAGAAAGGTGACCCGCTGAACTCAGCCATTGACAAAATGACCAAAAAGACCAGGGATTTGCGCAGACAGGTGAGTCCTTGCCCACAACGTCTCAGAACCAGTGCCAGTGGTATCATCTACACCTCTTTGTAACACATCTAACAACAACTTCTCACCAAATGTTGTTGTCACCCCTCCCACAAAAAGAACAAAACCATCAATATTGCAGTCCATCTTAGTGCAATTTCAGATGACCTAAATTTTTAAAAAACAGCTCATATGTAATTATGTCTGGTATTTTTTTAAGATTTTTGGCAACTGCTTCTCGATCTTGCAGTTGACTTCATATGCGCTAGTGATTATTTACAGCAGGCATATACTAAATATGGAATTGAGCCATTAAAGATTTTGATGTGTGATTAAACTTATAAGTATGCTACAGAAGAAAAGTATTTTCTTTGATAGTTTTTAATTGGTTTTGTGCAACAATTAAGGTCAATGGCAAAGAGGATTTTGCTATAAATTCCGTATCTGGTAGAAAATAACTACAATTTGGCATCCTAATCAAAAAAAAAAAATGATAATGTGCTTTTTTATTTTGTGCTTAGCTTTTTTGTGAAACAGTAAATTTGAAAATTCATGCATAATAATAATAATTATATTTTGGCATTAAAAATATCGTTTCAGTTAAAGAGCTTGCACCTACTGGCGGATTAACCACTAGTATCCATCCGT
>JAVDPK010000971.1:416247-433825 GCA_034780415.1 Cichlasoma orientale | reverse complement strand
AGTAATTACATGTAGTGTGCTGTCTATGTCACAAAGTAAATCAAAGTAAGTGATGATTATAGTATCTGTACCAAACAGGACCAGTGCATGTCATTGACGGAGCCTTCCTCCCTGATAAGCAGTAACGGGGTTTGTGGGGATTCATTTGAGACTGTGCTTTAACTGACCTTAGACAGGTCACTTCTAATGGGGATACTGAAACAACAGAAAAGTGTTCCTCTGCCCTTAAAGCAGACAAGACTAGCTTTAAGACTCAAAACAACCAAAAGCTGCCATCCGCTGACCCTGTGTGCCACTATCTTTGATAGCTAATGATACCTTTAGTCTGGGGCACTGCTAAAATAGCTCTGCCAGCATCATTCACTTCCAGTATTTTTCTTTTAAAAATGTTAAGATTTCATTTTATTTGGCTTTAGCTTCGAGTAATGAACTTAGAATTGCCAAGAATTTTAATGAATAAAATGAATAATCATGCCACATATATGCCGTTAAATTATAGCATTGTTTCATAAAGCTGCGGTTAAAATAAAGCTAGCTTCTGGTGGTGAATAAGCACATGATTCATACTGTGATACAAAGTGTCAGAACTCATAATCAATGCTGATTTCTTTCTTATCTTCACAACAGAAGGTTAATCTGGCTTTCCACTGCTGCATCTTGCAGAGAGGGAGGAAAAAAGCTAAGACCTGACTAAAAAAGACAATTCTTAATGAGTGCACACAGGTGTCTGTTGATGTACTGCTATTACTGCAGAATGCTTTTGAGTTACTCTTTTAGTCCTAATCAATTAAACCTCAAGACTTATTACACGTTTTCATGTGAAGACTTGAGTGCATTTGAACAATTTTCTTGCCCCCCAAAAAAAAGAAAAGAAAAAAAGTTGTGTTCAGTGCCATCATTTTCCGCCTTCACAACGGGCACCCTTGCAAAATCAGCAATGGCAGCTACCTGCACAAAGGCGCTATGGCTGTGTCTTTTCTGACCTCTGAAGACCAGAAGATCATTCCAGATGGGAGGCTATAACTCTCCCTCCCATTGGGCTTTTGGTGGAGCTGCCTGACAAGCTGGCAGGCGGTATTCACTCTGACAGGATGTTCTATTGACTCAGGGGTTGGCTTGACAGAATGGGCGGTGTGTTTGAGCTTTGAGTTAAGATGGGAGGGCAAACTTGCAGCACACTTGCAGGCATTGCATAGTGCTGTGATACTGTAATTATGTCAACAAAACACATGTTGAGTTTTAGCAAGTCAGTGGCACCGTGTAGAGACAGAAGACCTTCCTGAAGGGAGGAGCACAGTTGTGCATTTGAGCATTGAAGTTTCCAACATCTCCATTGTGTAAAGGAGGGATCAAATAGTAGAGCAAACAAGCACAGATGACAGACAGCATTTTTGAAAGTGGAGCAGGTAAGACCAAACATGCTGTGTGACAACACCACCAGAGACGTGCAACATTGTTTTCTCATTCATGCCGCTGTGTACACATAGCAATCTTAAGCTGTTTCTTAGCCATGGATAATTCAGCTGATGCCTTTCCCACCCTGATTTTGTTTTCTTGGAAAGTGTAAACTCTTGCATCACTTTCTAGTCTGGTAGAGGAAATACAGTGCAGCTTAACCCCACACTATTTAACATCAAATAATTGCTAAGAGAATATTTAAATACCAACATGACATGATATGATTTTTTTTTAAATATGTTTTTCATCCAGTGAATAAAAATTAGAAATGCACCAACAAACATAAGAGCCAGCCTTCATGACTCAAATATTGCTGCCTGGCTCCCTGTTATTCCATTTGCAATGATTACACAGTTGCTCTTTATTCACAATAGTTTACATTTTTTTGTACCTTCTTATAAGAGACCATCACTGAAGTGTGCAGTCAAATTATCGCCCCCTTAATCAGGATTTGTATGCCTTAGTACGTGTGGCAGGCGTAGCTGGAGCTGTTAGTCTAGCCCCCTGCCTGATTCTGTGGAATGTGGTATCTTTTTAGGGAATATTAATCGAGTCACAAACACTTACTTGCATTCAGCGATGAACTGACTAAATTTTGGTGGTCAAAGGTCAAGGCCACTGTGCCCCCCATCCTATTCTCATAAACACAGGACTGCTTGATAAGTTAAAAGAATTTCCTCAAATTTGGCACTTCCACACAGGAGTATACTGAAAACACTATGACTTCAAGGAATATGATATGCCATTTATTACAAACGTTTACATAATTTATATGATAATTACATAAGTCGTTTATATCCAAAAAGTCAAAGGTCATGCTTTTACTATGCAATTTCATAAGTCAGGAATGGAAGGGTGAATCAAGACTATTTCATATTTGGTAGGATATTAAATTGGTGACACTGATGTTTGGTGCCCACCTATTAAATTCCCTCAAAGGCGTTAATAAATATGTATTATGCAGCTTTCCATTCATGACAGACATGAATGGAAAGCTACAACTTTACTGGTTGGCAAAAACATGCAAGGCGGTTATTCCAGTTGTTTCATTTTAAGATTTACAGCATAGCAAATATATTCTGCCTTTTCCACCACATACCCATATAAAAGCTTATGCCTTAGGCTCTTTGAAGGCTTGGCTATGGCCCTGAGCAGAGTCAGAATACCAAATTTAAATTTGCTGTCACAAACTCCCTTACAAAAGGCAAACATCTAGGCAGTCTGACTAAGAAAACGGCCTGTGTGTGCATTTTTATTAGCTGACACGATTACATCAGATAACAAGTTGCAGTGTAAAAGACAACTTTGGCCTTTACAATAAGTCAGTACCTTACCAAAGAGCAGATGACCTACTTAAAAATTGAAGTGAACACAGTTTATTGAGAATAACACTTAATGTAATTTAAGGCTCTCTTTTTTTGGTTCATAAATACATTGTTGCCATGGTGAATTAAAATATAATGTGTTAAGAAAGCTCCTTATAAGATCTCTCACCCCACTCCACATTCCCACATAGCATTAAACTAATCTTATTTGTGCATCAGTTTTCACTTTGCTCCAGTACAGAGAAAATCTTTATGTTCTCAAAGAACAAGACTTATAATTATTATTCATCGTTTTAGTCAAAGTCCACTTGGTATAATTAAGAAACCACTCCTGCTATGTCTTGTTTGTATTTTGTACAGTATTTTCAAATACAAGTATGAAACAAATTACCTTGCTACTCACTTATGATACTCATGCAAAAGAGAGAGTAAATGTAACCTCATTAGAACATTTAAATGCAATTAAAATTTAACATGAAACTAACTGAGCTTTGACCTTGAGGCTTCTTAACAGATTAGAAAACTAAAATGTCAAGGCAAGCTAATGAGTGATCCGAGTATTCTGAAGCACAATAATTAGCCCATCAACTCGAGCTTGAAAATTAGCAATCCAAACTGGCATTTGTTTAGGAGAGCGGTCATTTCTAAAGTTCAGTTTATTCATAAACAAACCATAATTTCTTTATAATATTTAATGTGCATTTGAAAGCATACTCTTGCCTCTTTTCATGACTAAAACATTTTAATTATTTGGTTTGTGCCACAGCTGTCCTGAAGTAGAGGTAAACAACATCACTTTAAGGCTCTGTCACTTAAAGACATATTTGGTTAAATATGGGAAAATGTTAGATTATAATAAATATATATTTGTTTTGCAGAAAAGCCCAAAACCTAATGACATTTGCTCTTAAATCATTGGAGCTTCTATCATACCCCTAGGTTTGCATTTACCAAGTCATCCTGCATTTGTGTTCTGCATGAATGCACTAAACAGTAAGTTATTACATTTAAATTAAGGACCTTTTTGCTTCAATGCACAAGTAAACGGTTTCTTATTGCAATTGAATATATCAATCTTATCTCTTCTGTGATTGTGTGACTATCTTTAAAAGTCTAAGGTTGGGATCGTTGCACGAGAAACAAGCTGAGGACCCTGGGAGAAAGTAGTCATTTGGCCTCTCCAACGAACAAGAGCATGGAATGGTTTATTCACTTCAGAATAGGTGCAAAATGTGCATTTACTCAACAAATGTAAAACGCATTTCCACAAACACAAACTTAGTTCAAGCACATCAGTTGCCATCAAATAGTTATGGGTAACTCCCCTCCCCTTTTCCCTTTCTGCCTGTTTCACACTGAGAGAGTTGATGGAGACATTGTTTTTCCCATACCTGTAATCAACGAAGCAAGCGAAACAATGGAGAAGGCATTTTTTGCTTGTGATAAGAGAGTAAGTGGACTTTATATAAGGGAGCCATGAAGAAATGTATATGGGGAAAAATATTCAATAAAAATACTGATCAATCCTTTAAACTATAGAATAATTCCTAGGGTTGTTGTCTCTTTTAATTAGCATTCACTTGATAGCCAAACCAAAAAAGCTGTTGGAAATGAGCCATGTGTTGTACCTCCTGTCATCTTGTCTGCAATGGATGCATCTGTCAAGTCATCTCTCTGGGCCATTTTTTGACTGATGGCTGATTCTAGGATTCCCTATAGCACAACTGCCTCGCATATTCTCCCTCATATATTTTTTCTCACTTTTTTTTATTCTCTTCTTCACTCTCTGCTTTGGATTGTTGAAATCATTTCCATTTTTGCCATTAGATTGTTGATTGGTGCAGCTGTTTTTAATTGTTGAGGGTTTTCATGTTAAGGAGAAACAGCTGTCACGAATCCTGTCAGCTGTAACTCTTTGTTTAGACGAACAATTTCCAAATTATTTTTTAATCCCTTTGAACCTTTTTTTTTTTTTTTGGGCAAAAATGTTTTAAGGCTAAATATTAAAGTTTCATTTGCCTTCATAGAAAAAATTGCTGGTTATCTCAGGGGCTGCAAAAGACATTTCTGACATATATTCATAAACTGTTGTATATACAGTGCCATGAAAAAATATTCGCCCTCATTCTGAGTTCTTAGGTTTTTGCAAATTTGTCACACTTATATGTTTCACATCCATCCATCCATCTTCTTCCACTTTCCCTTATCTGGAGCCGGGTCATGGGCAGCAACCCAAGCAGAGAAGCCCAGACCTCCCTTTTCCTAGCCACAACCTCCAGCTTATCTGGGGAAAAACTGGAGTGGTCCCAGGCCGGCCGAGAGATATAATCTCTCCAGAGAGTCGTGGGTCTACCCCAGGGCCTCCTCCCAGTAGAATATGCCCAGAACACCCAGGAGGCATCCTAGTTAGATGCACGAACCACCTCAACTGGCTTCTTTCAATGTGGAAGAATAGCGGCTCTACTTTGAGCCACTCTCAAATGACTGCCCTTCCCCTATCTCTAAGGGAGAGGTCAGCCACCCTTCAGAAAAAAACAAATTTCAGCCACTTATATCCACAATTCCATTCTTTGGTCACTACCCAAAGTAAAATTGCTTTATTTCTGCCATATTGGAGGGTTTTTGAGCATGAATGGCATGTTTAAATGACCTGCCATTCAGAGGTAGACTTGCTGGTGTTTTGGCTCATTTTCCTGCTACATAACCCAAGTGTGCTTGAGCTTTTCAGAGCACAAGCTGATGGCCGGACATTATCCTTCAGGTTTTTGTGGTAGAGAGCAGAATTTGTGGTTCCATAGTTACAGCAAGTCATCCAGGTCCTGAAGCAGCAAAGCAGCCTCAGATCATCACACTACCACCATGTTTGACTGTTGGCACGATGTTCTTTTTATAAAATGCTGTGTTAGTTTTATGCCAGATGTAACAGGATTCAAACCTTCCAAATATTTTAACTTTTGTCTCATCAGTCCACAGAATATTTTCCCAGAACTCTTGGGGGTCATCAAGATGCTTTTTGGCAAATGTGAAATAAGCCTATGTGCTCGTTTTGGTCAGTTTGGTCATTACTTTTCCACATAGGGCCAGCTAGGCTTGGAGAGCTTTTTTTTTTCTCTTAATAAAATAAATCATCCTTTAAATACTCTATTTTGTATTAACTTGGCTTATCACAGTTTCAAAGGTGCACTATTTGATTGAGATCTGGTTACTCTGGAGGCCATTTGAGTTGATTGTCGTTGTCATGTTCAAGAAACCCGTTGGAGATAGTCTGAGCTTTGTGACACGGTGTATTATGATGCTGGAAGCAACCATCAAGGGTTGACATGGTCAGCAGCAGTACTCAGGTAAGCTGTAGCATGTAAACAATGCTCAGTTGATACTAAAGCGGTCAAAGTGCACCATACTAATATCTCTGACACCATTACACCAGCAGCAGCGGCCTGAACTGCTGATATAAGGCAGGATGGATCCATGCTTTCATGTTGTTTATGCCAAATTCTGACCCCACAAACTGAATGTCACAGCAAAAATCAAGACTCATCAGACTAGGCAACATTTTTCCAATCTTCTATTCTGTTTTCTATTCTATTCTCTATTCTTCTGAATTCTAGCCTCAGTGTCCTGTTCTTAGCTTACAGGAGTGGCACCTAGCGTAGACTTCTGCTACTATAGCTCATCTGCTGCAGGGTTTGACATGTTGCACATTCACAGATGCTCTTCTGCATTGCCTTGATTATAATGAGTGGTTATTTGAGTTACTGTTGCCTTGTTGCCTGTTGTTGTTCTTATAGAAGTAGACAGGTCATTCCTCTCTGACCTCTGGCATCGACAAGGCATTTTCACTCAGAGAACTGCTGCTCAGTGGATATTTTCTGTTTTTTTGGACCATTCCCTGTAAACCCTAGAGATGTTTGTGTGGGGAAATCCCAGTAGATCAGCAGTTTCTGAAATGCTTAGAGCAGCCCATCTGGCACCATCAACCATACCACATTTAAGGTCACTTAAATCACCTTCCTTCCCCATTCTGCTTCAGCAGGTTATCACGATCATGTCTACATGCCTAAACGCATTGAGTTGCTGCCATGTGATTGGCTGATTTGATTCTTGTATTAAAGAGAAGATGTACAGGTATACTTAATTAGGAGGCCGGTGACTGCTTATGCGTCATTATATTTTTACACATCAACATAATCCTAAGTGCAAGTTGTACAGACTGTGGGGTTGCATTTAATACATTTTGATTACAAAAAATTTCCAAGCACATAAATTCGAAGTATAAAAATATATGAGTCAACGTACTGTTTTTTCCGTTACAAGAACAATCACGTTCTTTTTGGTTGGCCCACACATCTATGTGTGTTTTTTTCCACAGAAAACCCCTGTAGGACTTTCAGGGCTGTTTTCAGACCAAAAGGAAATGCCTAACCCGAAAAACTCCTCGGTGGGGCTAGAGGCTGATTGGTTAGACCTGAAGACAGACACAAGTGGCATGTTTAAAACCCCTGCAACTGAGTAGAGGCACAAGACAGAAAACTGAAGAATGACTGGAAAAAATAAAATAAAGAAGTATAGGTCAGAAATACATTGAGGCATTGTGGGTTTTTTCCCCTCTTACAACTCCACTGATGAAGTCCAGAGAGATTTCACATCAGAGAACGAGAGAGAGACAGTGAAAGAGACAGAGAGAGTGAGCAGGAGCAGGAGCAGTAAAAAGTGAATGAAGAGAAGGAGTGACGTAAATGAAAACAAAGCAGTGAATGGGAGGAATAAAACACAAGTTTCTGATTGTTTAATGGCAGTTATATTCTATAGCACTAAAAATATGTGTCTACACATTTGCACAACCCTGCAGGAAGGTGCCGCATTGCTGGGATTTTGCAGCTGAAGACTAGTCTTCATTCTGTCCATTGTGGCTGCTTTGTGTGCGTGTACACAGACCTGCAGGTACAGAACAGAAAGAGATGGATACAGCTGAGAGACAGAAAGCAGAAAAGAGAATCAGACAAGATATAGCCTGTATGTGTTGGAAACACACTGAAGCAGTGGTTTGAAGGAACCTTTTAGCACCCTGAAAAAAAATCCTGACCTGGAAAATGAGCCTTTTTTTTTCTCCCACAGCCAAAACACATAAATGCTAGGCTAACTGGAGATTTCAAATTGGGCATATGTGTGAATGAAAGGTGAATACAGTGCTGAAGTACATAAATAAAATGCTGAGTAAATGTCACTTGTGTTGAGTGCTTTGCACAGTCAGTAAGACTAGAAAGGCACAATATAACTGCCAGTCTGATCCATTTGAATCCTTACCTCTGCTACATCTTTTTTTCTTTTAGAACCCTGTAAGGTGGTTTATAGCAATTACTCTGCTAACGAGACATGATCAGGCCCCAGTGAAAGATGGTTAAAGCAGGCCCTGTTCATACAAACCATCCTAATGTTAGACTTTGTAGTCAGTCTGCAGTCTGCAGTTTTTTTCTGGTTTTCCTCCAAATGTGGCACCACTCTCATTATTACACTTGCTAATTATGTGCTTTTTCATTATGTGGCATTAATGATTGAAATGCCATGTGGCCACTAATCAAGGTAGCAAACTAAGTTAGTTAGCTACTGGATATATTGCAGAATTTTGGGTGAGAGCTAAGCTTTGAGATATAATGTAAAAACAAAACAAAAAAAGTTTAAAAAAGGTTCATATAGCTGGATATGTAACAAAAACTATGTATTCCGGGGTTGCAGCACAGTTCACCATTCACCCACTCACCCTCCCTCCTCATCGAGTAACCAGCGATACCACTAGCAGTAAGGCTGGGCTTAGAAGAATAAAAAGATGCCAGTCAGAGATGTGGCGCTGTAACATGCTGTGGAAATGAGAGAGCACAAGCAAGCCTGACATCACACAAATGCTTAGAGCAAGACAAGCACCGTGTCTCATTTTGGATACTTCTGTTAGTACACTTCCTTGTAGTACACTATCTACATGATGGCATGCAAGAGTTTGAGCACCCCTGGTTAAAGTTTTGGTTGCTATCAATAAATAAGTGAGTAAAAGATGACCTGATTTCCAAAAGGCATAAAGCTGTCTTCTTATAGCCTTCTCCTGTTTTGTGGGAATCAATTATTAAAATTTTCAGAGTGCTATGCAGCTGCTTAGAGAAGCCCATTGATGCTGATTGCTTAAGGTTTGAGGAGACTGAGTATTTATAAAGCTTTGAAATTTACATCACTTGGCGTTTTCAAACGATGATTGTGAACTTGCTAATTAAGGTCTGAGGCCTCAGTAAAAGTTATCTCAGAGCTCGAGATCTCTAGGGGTGCCCAAAGTTTTGAATGGGACTCCTTTCCTTTCATTCATTCTAAAACTGTACAGAGCAAAAAAAAAAATTCATATGTTGAAAACGGTATCGTTTTTATACACCTGTCGAAAAATGGAACATATTATGCGATCACTGTACTATTATGTGATAACTCGAGAACTGTTCAGCCTACACTTACCAAACTTCATGGGTAGATAGCTTACGACCAAAGCAAGGTTGAGATAGTGTATGGGGTCACTGGGGTTAAGATCGGGGTCAGTGTTACTTAAAAAAAAAAAGGGTGTCCACTCAATAACTGGATGACAACAAACAAGGTTAATACAGCATGACGGGCGTATTTTGCCCCACTAAATGGTGCTCTTGTTAACTTCATGCCTTTTGGAGATCAGTAGATCATCCCCTACTCACTTTACTGTTTACAAGAACAGACATTATCAGCAGGGATGTCCAAGCTTAGTTTGTTTGCTTACCTGACTGAAAAAGTTTCACATCTGCAAAATATACTTATGGCTATCTATAATATCTGACACTATTGCAGTGATTTGTATAACTTACATTTGTATATTGCGTTGTTTTCTCTCTCTCTCTCGTTTTTTTTTTTTTAAAAAACACATCAGATGCATCTTTGTCAGCCATTCACAAGTTTGAAACCTGGGTGGTCCTCCATCCCTTCCAGATATACTCAGTACTACCACCACCCTATCACCCTTCCTTCTGCTCTGCTTGGTTAAGATACTGCACCCACTGGGGATCAATCCCCCAGCCCCACTCCCCATAAACTTCTGCTTCTCCTGCTGTGGTATCTTTTTTTGTTCACACATATATTGTTCTATTCTTAGTCTCTGACACTTTTTCCTGCCTCTAGTCTCTTAAAACCAGCTCACACTCAACTTCTTGACCACTGTGAGTACACCATCTGGATACTCATAATGCACTGCATATTGTCATAAATGTCCGTGTGAACTTACTTATGCACTCATACTTGCAATTGTAACTAGGAATTCGAGACACAGGAAAGTACTGTGTGAGTGTCCTCTGTTTTGCAAGCAAAGTAGGCAAAATGAGTAAAACTGGCATAAAGGATCATAGTGTACTTACAGTGTGTTTGTGGATAGAAAGAGATAAATGTGTTGTGCTTAAAATGGACTTTATAGATTTCAGCTGCAGGCTGAAAATGTATTCCTCAACTCGTTGAAATCAGTTTGTGAAAATATAACTGTTTGGAAATACAAATATAGGAAGATTTTTTTCCACACTCATAGTTTTTTGCTGTGCTGCTGACAACTGCTGCCATACATGTAGATTTGAGGGGAACAGCCTTGCATGCACCAGTCTTTGTTTAGCTGTTAGAAAGAATTTTTTTTATCAGAACATCATGACTTTATGACCCTGTGCAGACTGGAGCTCTAGAATGAGTCAGTCTCTCTTTGACATGGCCTCAAGGAACTTTAAACCCAATTCTGGTTTCTTTCCTCATCTTGAACAGCATCTTTCATATTTTTTCCCCCTATGCTAGTTTCAAATCCCTAATTTCACAAATGGTATTAACTTATGTATTAAAAGATACTAATAGAGCACAAGAGACAGAAAGTTTTGAGGTCCATAAAAATCACCATACCTGGTTTAAATTTGGCTTTGTTCACTGTGAAGTTCATCATCTTGACTGTTGTCTTGGTGGTGCTGCTATTTTTAAATGATTCAGTGGAAGTTGCGACCCCTTGCACTTGTGCCTCTGCAGTGAATGCTGGATAATCTAATGTGTCAAAATCTCTCAACTTGATTTTCTTTTTGAGAAGTTGATGAAGTTACAGTAACCCAAATCTGGTCAGTGGTCAAGTGGGGAGCGAAGTTTGTATTTGTATGGTTTAAAAAAATAGTCTTCAGTGTGTTATGGGCTGGAAAAGATGGAACACTGCGATGCACCATTGTTCAGATAATTTTTTCTGAGTTTCAGACTCCTCAGGACATTACAGGCGAACTCGCTTTGGCAGTCAAATCCTGGGGGACGCCTTAAAAGTGCACAACCCAATAAATATTGAATAAAAGAGACAAGCAAGCTCCTGGTCTTGCTCCTGACCTGACACTCTGCCCTTGGGGTTTAGAAACTGTGGACTGTTAAAGGTACAGTAAGTAATTTTTATTTTTATTTAATAGAAAAAAAGAATATTGTACTCATACATACACATTGATTAGTGTGTAATTATTTCTTCCAACAAATTGATACCTCCTAATAAACTTTCCTCCTGACTTGAAGCCTCATCTCCTGAACTGAAGTCATTGAAAATGTGCATAAACATGCTTATTTATTCCCGATACTGTCACAATTTCTTATTATCGTTGGATTAGACATGCGACCCTTCCGTCTTCGGACAGCTGACAAGCCAGCTAAACAACAACAGCAGCTGGGTATAAGCTGGCAATATGCCAGCGAATGTTAGGCTTGAGTGTCCTAAAAAGTGAATGTTAGATCTGCTTCAAAAAAAGATTCGCTAAAGCTGGCTAACAGCAGCTAACAAAGGCTAACAGTGGCAAAAGCAGCGGCACTTACCAACAGAAAAGTTTGGAATATCCTCAACAACTCACCACAGTATTGCTGTCATCGGACAGAAGTGAGCTTCACTGACTCGTCAACTCATATCATCTCTTTCCACAGATTTTCACATGAATAAATAGACGTGGACACCAGCTGAGGTACAATGGCCTCTGTAGCTAGGATTACACACTTTACTTGGAAAGAAAAAAAACAGAATTCAGTTGATTGTAATCTGACATCTAGTAGGGAGATTCTAATCACTGTACCTTTAAATTGCTGACATCTGTTTGGTCATAGCTGGAAACCAAGTTTTCAGCACCAGCCATGATCCTTGTCACAAAATTAGGGTCAGTCTCAATCACAGGGCACACAGTGCAGAGTGGTCATCAATCTAAAAATAACAGCCACACTGGAAGCTGTCTGGACATGCCTAGAAAGATTTTTTTTATTTTTATGGCTCTGTTCCCAGAACATTTGTAATCATACCTCTTATATTTCTTTTAGTGTTATCTTATGTGCTACACTACAATCAATGACATGAATGTTAATTTATTGGTGAGAAAAAATAAGCATTTGATTGATCGTAGCAGCTTTATTCACACACAGTAGAAATAAGCAAAAACAAATGCAGACAATTACTGGAATAACCAGAAACTTTAAGTATTACTCTGAAGAAAAACAAACAAACACTAAACTGACTCCAGCTGGACACCGCAAATGTGTCATCCTCCTCACTGCACATTAATCATGATGCATCTCCACAAGTCCATTTCATCTTCACCTAGTACACTCTGCCTCGCCCCCAGCAACTGCAAACACAATAGTGCAATCATTACTGCTCAATGAACTGCGTGTTGACACTATACATCCACTAATGTAACAAACATCTTGCCGCATGTACCCACGATGACAATGACGTTGGAACAAATCCGTTGAATCTAATCTAATTTCTTTCCTGTCACTCTGGGCTGAACTCTCTTCATGCTGTATTCTGAGCAATGTGTCTGGTCTCATAGTAGCTCTATGAAAGACATTTAAATGAGAATGTTGTAAATAAAAGCAGGAATAGTCACAGAGAAAATAATATGTATATACAGAGAGAGAGAAAGAAATATTTATTTACAATCCTGCAAAAAAAGAAAGTACACCCTCTGCCAATTCAAAATTGTAATGCATCAATACATAACAAAAAAATCATCTGGTTCTTAGCAGGTCTTAAAATTAGGTACGGACAACCTCAGCTGAACAACAACACGTGACATACAAGACATGTCATTTATTTGAACAAAAACTAAGCCAAAATGCAAATGCAGTGTGTGAAAAATAATGCACACCCTTACTGCTTCCATAGGAATTAAGAAGGTAAGTAGCAGCCAGGAGCTACTAATAAAATGCATTTGATTAATGGATCGTCAGCAAGTGTGACCACCTCTATAAAAGCAGATGTTTTGGCAGTTTACAGGTCTGGAGCATTCGGGGGGGGGGGGGGGGGTGTTAACACAATGCTAAGGAGAAAAGACATCAGCACTGATCTTAGCAGAAGCAATTGTTGCTGCTCTTCAATCTGGGAAGGGTTATAAGCCCACTTTCAAACAATTTGAAGTCCATTATTCTATAGTGAGAATGATTATTCATTCTCAAGAAGACTCAAGACTTTTGTCAATCAACCCAGGAATGGACATCCCAGCAAATTCACCCCAAAGTCAGATCGTGTAATGCTCAGAGAAATTGCAAAAACCACAAGAGCTACATCTGAGACTTTACAGGTCTAACTCAACATGCTTAAGTTCATGACAGTACAATTAGAGAAAGACTCACCACAGGAAAAAGCACCACAGCACATGTGAGGTTTGCAAAGTTGCATCTGAGCAAACCACTAGACCTCTGGAACAGTGTTCTTTAGCCAGACGAGACCAAAGATGTTTGGCCATGTTGGGCGAAAAGGTTATGTTGGTGGAGGGGTGATGGTTTGGGCTTGTTGACCATGGACTCCTCTGTATACCCCAAATATTCTAGAGTCAAATGTGAGGCCATCGGTCCGAAAGCTAAAGGTTATCCAAAACTGGGTCATGCAACAGGTTAATGATCCCAAACACAGTGGCAAATCTGTAGCAGAATGGATAAAAAAGAAAAGAATCAAGGTATTGCAAAGACCCAGTCAAAGTACAGACGTCAAGCAGAATGAAAGGCTATGGCGGGACCTTAAGAGAGCTGTGTATAAACCTCAATGAACTGAAGTAAGTGAGCCCTAGCTGCAAGTCTGCAAGTTAAATGTAAATCAGTCAGATAACATATTTATTTATGGTTGCTGAAAATAAGTCTGTTTGTATAGACATCTGTGGGAAAACGGCTTGCATTCCCCTTGATCCATGACCTCAATGAGCAGTTTTCTAATAAGTTTATGGTCACAATCGGTAGATCAAGGCATATTGAATACAACATGATGTTCACTTAAACATGTAAATGATGGTCTCCATTAGAATCAAAAAGGAAGAAAAAGCACTGTATATTACTTTTGAGTGTACTTGCCTATTATATGAGTGTGCAGTGCCCCTCGGTTTTTTTTGGAAATCTCCCCTTGCTTTTCAAAACACCATTATGGTGATGGTCCATGCTTAACATCAAGACTTCATTGACCAATGAGTATCTAAGTCAATTTCTTATATGCGGTACATGGATTCAGCAAAGGTTTCAGATGTAAAATGTAGCTGTTTTGAACTTACAATCAGTACACTTGTTCCAGCATCATCTAGTAGAAAGACAAACAAATAGCTGGTAAATATTTAACACCCAGAAATGTCTTAATAGTTATTAGTGACAAAGTTTAAAGCTAGAAAGAAAGCATGAAATGGGGCTGTACTGCCAATTAGCCAGAGACTTCACTCCAAATGAATGCCAGTGTTCTTCCTGTAGTTCTAGTAGCTGTTTACTAAAAAGTGCTTCATATCAATCAGTAATGTTTCAGGAATTTTCAGACTCCCAAACTTATTAAAAAACATGCTGTTTATTCTGGCAGTCAACAGTCACTGTCTCAAGAGTAAATGCTGAGCACATAGCGGGCTTGTATGTTCTTTGGGAAATTTGGGAAGCACTAAAATGTAAAATCAGTGTTTATGCACATTTTCCTTATTTTTGAAACTGGATTCCCTTGGCTAGTGTTTTATTCTGCAAGATATATTAAAGCTCTGGGATTAGGTATCTTATGTGCTTGTCCACAGGCTTTTGATGGCACTCTCAGTCACTCTCTCTCCATTTCATGTCAGCACTCTCCTCTCACTCGTCATCTTTGAATGCTCCCTGATAGATATCATATATGAGAGCTATTACTTAATTTTTGATTTGCTCAGGCTGTTTTCCCTCAGCCATTACTCTAGCCGTTTAAGCTGTGATTGCTCTTGACATTTTAATAAGAAACTTTCCTATGCTGACCCTAAGGTACCCACAGCTATGTGTTCCGAATCACAAAATGTAACAGAAACCGAAGTGCAACAGTAAACAGTCAAAAATCCACCACAGTGTTCTCATCCAGAGGCAGTTTCCATAGTTTTTTTTTTTTTTTGTTTTTTGCATTCATTGAGACTGTTGAAATGTAAACGAGTGATGTTTCTCTCGCGCCTGTGTGCGCAGTCCTTTGTTTTCCTGCAGCACACTGATGATAGTGAATGGTTTTGTGATCCCCCAAGAAATGCAGATTCCCCATAACAAAGTAACAGCATCAAATTATCTTATTTTTGAAGATCATCTAGTTATCAGTGAACAAAGCTATGTCAAGTTTTGTTAAACATATGCATCATTTTTAGCTTGTTGTTAGCTACTTAAGTATCAGGTGGGTTTTAGCCGTTTCTTGTATTTGGATTAAAAGATTAAATTGTTATGCTGAAGAAGTGGCATTTTGTGGGGATAAGACAAGGAGATAACATAATTTCTCAAATTATCAAAATGTTGAGAACCACTTGCAGATGAATTGAATACCGCTGATCATTCTGTAACAGTGCATCTATGAAACACTGGATCTTTGTTATTGAGCTTATGTTACTTTAACCTGTTAGTTTACTTTTGTGACTTTGGCCTTCTTTCCTTTTTATGCCAAAACTGTCCTGCTGCCTTTCTGACTGCAGTTACACACATACAGAGAGCCCTATAATCCCAAATTTTTCAATACAAATGTTAATATTAGACAAAGAAAACCTGAGCAAATATAAAATGCAGTTTTTATACCAGGCCCTGTGTGAAAAAGTAATTGCTCCCCTTGTTAAATGACGAATTAACTGTAACTAACTACATTTTTTTGGAAAGCTAAGTTTAATTTCACTATCCACACTGAGGCCTGATTACTGGTAGACCTGTTGAACAGTGGTGAACTTTCACAGGAGTGGCCGCCCTATCGAAATTATGCCACGAGCACATCAATGACTCATCCAGGAGATCACAAAAGAACTCAGAACAACATGTAAAGAATGGCCTTACCTGCCTCACTTAAGGTCAGTTTTCATGATTCAACAAAAAAGAAGAGAGAGAGAGAGAGAGAGAGAGAGAGAGAGGCTGGGCAAAAATGGCATCCATGGGAGAGTTCCAAGAAGAAAACCACTGCTGACCTAAAAGAACACAAAGGCTCATCTCACATTTTCCAGGAAAACATCTTGTGTGTGGTTGTTAGAATAAACATACGATCCCAATTGTTAACATGGCATTTTAACCGCTTCCACTTCTCCTGGGAGGTTCGTCGCAAGATTTTGGTACCTGACTGCAAAAATGTGCTCCTATTCAGTATCAGAAGTATCTCTGAGGTCAGATACTGTGGCAGTAAAGCCTAAATCATCATTGATTTCCTAATGCATCCTAAAGCTGTGCTGTCAGGTTATTTCTCTCTGTCATCTGTCCGCTTTTTCCACTCATTTTCAGTCAGTTCAGTACCATTTTCAGAGGAATGTTTTTTTTTGTTTGTTTGTTAAGAAACTGAACACTGACCTATGAATCATTCAAGCATAAAAAGGCACCTACTGTAACTCAAGGAATGAACCAGTGTTGTGTCTACACATAATAGATAACTTAGCAAAAAAAAAACCCAAATGGTATGTTTAGGCACTTTGTCACTAGCAGCCTGTTGCAAAAGTAGTTCCATTTCCTTTAGATGAATCTACAAGAAAGTCCAAGGATTACACAATTTGACAGGCATAAAATAGTATTTTTGCACCAAAAAGGAGATTACCAAAGAGATATTAGCAGAAAGTTTGGCCTATCTCAGCATAGTGTGCAAAGTGTGGCCTTCAAAATTTTGAGGAAACTGGATGAGTGGAGAACAAAACAAGAAGTGGCAGGCCTACAAAAACTAGCTACTGATCTACAAAAATTAGTGGCAATGAGTCTTACGAAGTGATGAACCTAAATGTGAAATCTTTGGTTCAAATTGTCATCAGTATGTATGGAAGAGGTCAAGCGAGCAGTACAACAGTGAGAGTCTATCTGCTAACTATAAAGCACGGTGGAGGCTCTGTCATGGTTTGGAGCTGCATGTCAGCCAGTGGTGTTGGAGATTTTGTCAAAATTTATGGAATTATGAATAGAGAACAGTATCATCAGATCCACAATTCAATACCACTATTTAATACTAGAAATCATCTCATTGGCAAAGTTTACATTTTTTTGGCATGACAATGATCCAAACACGCTGCCAGTGCAGTAAAAGCATACCTAGATAGAAAAACTCGCAGTGGAACATCATCAGTCATGTATTGGCCTCCCCGGAGCCCGGACCTCAACATTATTGAAGCAGTGTGGGATCAACTTGAAAGAGAACAGAACAAAAGGCAGCCAACATCCAAAGAAGAGCTTTGAATCTCCTTCAAGAAACCTGGAGAACTATTCCTGAAGACTGCTTAACACTAGAACTCCCAAGGTGGTCATTTTGACCATTTTCAAATTTTGAAGTGTAATATCTTTTTTGCTATTAA
>JAVDPK010000971.1:401454-415244 GCA_034780415.1 Cichlasoma orientale | reverse complement strand
ATAATGTATGGTGGTCAAAATGACCACCTATGGGAGTTCTAGTAGTTCTAAAATCCTGGGAGTTCTAGTGTTAAAGAAAAAACAAGAAAGCTTACCTAAGACTTTCAAGCTCATTGGAATCGCACAAACTCTGTTTCTGCCTTATATATTGTATTTCCATTTATGTTTGTGCACATTTCAATAAATTGCTCCACCTATTTCCCATTTTCCTTGTAAAAAGAGATGAGGGTGGCTTAAAGGTTTTGCACAGTACAGATCATGGTCACTGTTAAAATCTCACACTATCATTAGGACTTCACTGTAAGTCAGATAGGCCAGCATCTTATATGACTGTTCAGTTCTGTTTGTGTGTGTTAGGGGTGGGCAAAATAGTCTTAACATTATATCACAATATTGTAAGGAAATGTTCAATAATGATATTTCTGACAATATAGAAAAAACATAATTCTGTCCTTTTTGCATGTTTGTGTCTGTGTCTCTGACATGACAGCAGTTTCACAACTTTAGTTCATTTTTCTGTTCAGTCTGCATTCTTATACCCAGCCAGTCAGTAGCATTCTGAAAATAAATAAACAAATAAATAAATGCATAGCTATGAATGGAACTCAGAATATAATGCTCGTATCACTTCTCAGGGAGTCACAAATATTAATATGTAAAACAAAAGCATCTCAGTTGCATAGCTTGAGCCGTTGTGACACTGCGTGATAGGTGAGACAAATAGCTCCCCCACTAACTCGTAATGGGGAAAGCCTTTGCGATCTTTTGGAATTCGAGATCTATTTTCTTTAAATGTAAGTGAAATAGACACAAGCTGTTAGAGGAGAGACAGTGGGGGTGGAGTATGTAGGGAGGTGAGATCTGAAAAATTGAAGATGGATTTCAGAGGGAGTGGTGTGTGGGCATTAGAATGCTGATGGTGCAGAAGGGGCTGCAACTTGGGAAATCTCTAATCTGTATCAGCTCTCCGCTCAAACATTAGAATCACTTTCACTGTTGGGCATCCACGAGTATCCTGATCCCTAGTAGACTTTTTAATGCATCCTATGCATATCTATATGTGCAGTCAACTAATAATCGATCCTCAGTAAGAACACAGACAACTTGTGACAACCTGCAAAGGAATTTTACTATGCAGTTAAGTTTAAAAAAACTTTCTAAGATTAGACTTTTTCTGTCTTTTTTTTAATCTTTAATATTTTAACTATCACATTTAAAATGAAAAGTTGTTTATTTTTTTATTTGGAATTCAAATTAGATAATAAGAAAGACAATTTCTGTAAACAGTAGTGTTCAACAGAAGCCATTTAATTGAGCAATACCAAGATAATTGAACACAGAGAGGATTATCTTCCTCTGCTGGCTTTAATGCACAAGTGACATTCATCAGAACGGAAATGATTGAAAGTATTTAATAGATGGAAACGCTTTTCTTTTTCTTTGTACTTTTGTTTTGCACTTATAACCCTAATTTCATTTTAATCTTAAGAATTCGTGACATGGTGTAAGTCCGAAATGTTTCAATAAGATAAAAAGTAGATTGTCTTTTTTTTTTTTTTTTTTTTTTTTTTTTTTTTTTTGGAGCGTATTTGCCTCGATAAGGCATGCTTCCCGATGGCACATGGTGTCACATTGTGCTACTTTCTGCTCTGACCTCCGTTCCTAATTTTATTAAATGACAATTATCAATGTGTCTGTCACCATGATCTGAATCCCAGTCTTGAAAAAACATCTCACAGACACATGCTCTGTGTCCCAAAAAGAGCTGCTGCTTGCAGTTAGTGTTACTGTGATGGACATAGAACACGTATGAAAACATACATGTAATATGAACACGCTGCACTCAAAACTTGGATAATTAACATGCATTTATGACATAGTGGTGGTGCATATGCAATTATTTCCACACTTGCAAAATACAGGTCACCCTTGATATACTGAAGTAAGAGTGAGTAAGATAAGACCTAGAGACAACTCAGATCTTTGCATGTATCACAGGATATTTGTGTCTTCCACCACAACTTTCTCCTGTGCTCTAGCATCACTAGAATAGTGTGAAGATAGTTCTGGCAGTACAAGCTTTTTATCTGCTCTGCTTTCTCACCCTTTCCACCAGGTGACAGGATAGCAAGGTTACAAAGTTGCACCGATGCCGGTCTCATCTCTGCGGAAAGAATAAGATGCAATATTCACAATTCGGAAATGTCAAAGTTTATCAGCCTTTGAGAAAAGCATCATGTTATGGTGTTGTGTTGCATCTCGGATGCATTTCTTCACATCGGTGATCCACAAGTGCAGGGTTCTGGGAAAAAAAGTGTGCACTCCTCTATTCAGAACCCTTTACGGGCGGTGCGCTTGCAGTGAGTGCAGGCTTCAGGGCGGTTACAGACCTGTCCTGACCACTAAACTGTCCAAATCTAGTGTGTTCCTAAAGGCAGTGGTGATGGATTATCTGCCCTTCGGAATTCTCAATTATTCTTCTCTCCTCTGTGGACTGGCAATTAAGTTTGTTATTGCCGCAGGTGATTTAAGTGCGACTGACAGACTAACATATGATTTTTATTTTTTTTTTGGTAGGCTAAATTAATTTTCTCTTTTTATTCAGTGCTATTAATCTTCTCTTCCCTGTTTACTGTGTCAACACTTGTAATATAGGAATGTGTTCACAATGTTTGCTTTACATTTAATTGTAAAACGTGGCTTGAAAATTCCAGCAAATATCTGTCACTGAAATTGTTAACTAAACCAGTTTTATCTTAAAGTTATTATAATTAAACATACAAAACTGTGCATTACTGTTTTAATTTATGCAGACTTTAACTATGTTTAATACTTTTTTCTAATACATTTTCTAATCTTCGTTCTTTCTAATTTTGTTTTTTCTTACTCTTGCAAAAAAGAAAAAGAAGGGAGTTGGAGTTTTACAGTAGTATGAGCAGTGTTTATAATAGGCAGATAATTAGAGCATTAATGTAGCATTAATTGTATTTAATTAATTGTAGTTGTATTAATTAATTAGTGACAGAGGCTTTGAGGCTGAAAGCAGCCCGACAACAAATATCCTACATGTGGGAATATACTTTCTTTTCCTCTGAAGTCCATTGTTGTGTGTCTTTGCACTGGCCTCATGTGAATAACTCCCTCTTTGTGTAAGATAAAGGACCTGTCTGTAGTGGTTTCTATACTGTTTCCTCTGGCATCTTATCAGATATCACAGTGAGTAGGATCAGGATGCATTTACTGTCTTATAAAACAACCAGTCCCTTGCCAGTTTGGTACAAAATGATTCCATAAACAAAGTCACAATGTCTGCCCCAGTAAAAGGCCTCGTGGGAATAACGACACCTTATGAGCAATTTACACTCCTGGCCTAGAGTTTTTTCTCTGTCTTTTTCACTCTTTTTCTTGTGCTCTCCTCTCTCTGTCCTTTCACCTAATTATGTAACTACATCATATTCATTACAGTTCTAAGTGATATGTAATCATTGCCAAATGTAATGAAGTCATCTGCAATTTTATTAATAATATGACCTTTTTTTTTTCTTATCTCTGTCCCTCTGTAATCTAGTTGAGGAAGGCGGTGATGGACCACATCTCAGACTCTTTCCTAGAAACCAATGTCCCTCTGCTGGTGCTTATTGAAGCAGCTAAGAGTGGAAACGAGAAGGAGGTCAAGGAGTACGCCCAGGTGTTCCGTGAGCATGCCAACAAGCTGGTGGAGGTCAGTCATGAATTAAACACGGGGGCACAAACACATACACACACATACTCAAAAATTTAGAATTGTAGCCAAAGCGTGTGCATTTGTGGTCATCATAAACTCAGAGAAACATCATAAATTTCTTTTTAGTTTACATTATACAACAGAAAACAAGAAACACAATATAAATGTTCATTTTTAATCAGTAACCCCAACTTAAAGCATCACTCATGACTCTATAAATAAATCTTGGTGTGTAGCTTGACTTGCAAAGTTTGGAAATGTTATGAGTTATTTGGCAGCTAAAAAAAAAAGAAAGCAATGTTTTGTTTTGACTGTAAGTTTTCTTTCCCCTCCCTATGAATAAACCATTCTGCTGGACTGAAAAGAATATTTCTGTGCATTAAATGTACTAACAAAAGCAAGTGTGGATGCTCATGTGCACTTGGCAATTAGTCATTGTTTTCGCTTGTGCTTGGTTTGCCAAGCGGTCTTAGCTGCACGGCGATGGCAGGAACAGGTTTGATTTTTGCTTAATAAGTCTTTTGCATTCATTCACATGGATAAGACAAGACAAGCTGCAGCTTGGCCTCAATATGCAGCAGAAAGTGTGTCTGACACAACATTAGGCTTAAATGTTAAGTCAGTAATGCTGTCTTCATCGCTGCCATATGTGCTATTGGCGTATAGCTTCAACCTCAAGCATATTTTATTTAGGCTACATGCGTAGCTACAGTTTTTGTGTATTGGATCCAAAATGTGTGTGAGTCTGTTGCTTACACTATGATTTCTGTGTACACATGAAGTGAGGCAAATGGCTACACAGTAGTAAATGGAATACGATACATTTAACCAAACTGCTTGGACCTATTCGCCAAAGAGCAGTTTTTGTTTTGTTTTTTTATGTATTTTTTTTCTTCTGTAAAGGATACTAAGAGAAAACTACCCATCACTAATCTCACAGTATCACTATAAAGATGTAGATTTTGCAGACAGCATCCAAGATGCATAGCAGGAAAGCTTAAAAATGTGGAACGAGACATGTTGTGTTTCACTTGAAGTTGGTTTAGGACAATTGCTTTTATGAGGTTTTTGTTTACTGCCCATCCCCTCAACTGCAGGAAGGTACTGGATGGAGTCCTTTGATAAATGTCTCTGCCCTTTGATGGGAGTTGCCTTTTGTTCTCATGGTCCATTCAGGGGAGCCTTTAGAACCTTTAGAGCCTTTATGTGGGCCCCTCGTAAAATACTGTCACTTAAAATAGCACTCTAGCTTTCGTTGACTTCAGCTGAGCGAGTGAGTGATTTGTGTGCCCTTTTGGTTTCCCCCAGCTGTTTACTGATGAGAGACGGCCTGACTGATGCTACACTCAAAATCTGTGCTTTGCATACAGCAATCTTAAAGCTTTCTGTAGCCCGGGGACATTTCAGACAGATGAATTCCGTTCTTCTCATAAAGGAAAAAAGAAGAGATGTTGCCTTGTGTTTATATGCAGTTGTTTGTATGCTTTGATTTGGCTATAAACTCCAGCCAAATCAGAGTGTAATTTTTAGCTGTACATTAGTTTGCCTGGTTGTTGGCAGGTACAAACCCAGGACCAGCTATGTGTACAGGCTGTTGGTACAATTTATTTCATCTATTAAAATTAAAAATATTTAGCAAAAACATGTTTCTACTTGTGAACACATAATGAACATACTATAATGGCTTTGGGAGTTAATACAGTATTTGTACTTTTACTTGAAAGTCCTGACTGTAACTGTGTGGTTGTTTCAAGTCATTTATTCTCTTCTGTTGGTTTCACCAAATGTAGATGTGAGCTGAGAGGTGACACCCTATTGGAACCGTTGTAGAAGCAGATTTTTTCTTTTTTTTTTTGGTGTAAAAATGATATTTGCCAATTAAGACTGATTGGGAAGTGATATGTTCATGCCCCAGAGCTCTGTAGGGTCAAATTGGTTCATCAAATGCAACCTGCAGAGCAGCACAAGCGTCTAAATTTCAGCTTCATGAGATAATGAGGTGCTATGTCAATAAAGCTCTCTCGGAGTGCTAAAGCCGTGATTGTATGCTTGCATTCATGGTTTCTTTTGAGCAATTGAAATTAGTTGTCATTGTAGCAGAACACTGAGTTGGCTGTCAAACTGTGATTTTTTTTTTTTTTTTTTTTTTTTTAGGCAAACTTATTGAAGGAGCTTATAGAACAATGATCAGCTTACTAGAGCATTTATCCTTCATTATTAATTCACAAAGGAAGCATTAAATGTGATGTTTAAATGATAAATGCAGTCAGTTTTAGAAAAGTGACAGTACTGTAAAAAGAGATATTATTTAAGTATTCCCTTCAAATGAAAAATTCAAAGCACAATGTGCAACACATATTTACAGCTTTGTAAGTGTGTGTTTCATCTGACAAAGGTGAATCACTGTACCTGTAGCTCTTGTGGACAAGTAATATATTCACATCTATCTCACTGACCACTCAGTCACATTTAACCATACATTGATACAGCAGTTTAGTCTAAACACTTTATCTATATCACATTCATGGCCAGTTTAGAATGGCCTATTAACATGAATGTTTTTGAACTGTTAGAAGAAGATTAAGTACCTGGAAGAAACCCACACAGGCACAGGGAGAACATGCAAACTTCACACAGAAAGGCCCCAGGCTGGGGTTCAAACCAGGAAACTTCTGTAAGGCATCAGTGCTAACCACAAATCTGCAAAGTGTTTACTGGTGGGTGTGTGTGTGTGTGTGTGTGTGTGTGTATATATTTTGGTTTATTTCCCTTTGTTCTTCCTTTTTCTCTTCACTTTGTCCTCACTCTAACCAATCTAGGCAGATGGCCGCCCTCCCGCAGCCCGATTCTGCCAGAGGTTTCTTCTTGTTAAAAGTGGAAATTTTCTTTCTCCCCACTGTGGCCAATTACTTTTCACAGGAAATTTTTGGTTTTCTCTCCCTGTTATTGTAAAGTCTTTACCTACCAATGTGAAGTTCTCTTTACTCTTAAAGACTGTGAATTCAATTGAATTCAGTCACAGGCACTTCCAGTCTGTTACAAAAGAAGGTGCATCGTCTCACAAATGCATAATAATGCATAAGAAATGACAAATGTCAAAGTGGCATGTACATAACACAAAGTTCAGAAGGTACAATGCAATCTGTGTATTTGTCAGGGTAAGCATGTAAATTACTTGTCCATACTAGCTAATACACTCGCGGCTGCCCTATATACAGCTGGCAATATCATTGTCTTTCCTGCCATCACCATTATTCGTGCCATCACAGACATAGTCATCATACCCACCATTGCAATCCTCTAATATATTATGGTAATTAACATTCTGATGAATGTCACTGCAGTCATCTCCCTGATGTCAGGGAGGAGCTGTCTTAAGCCATTAGAACAGAGTTTGGACACGATCACCAGAATCAAAGTAAAGTCAAATCAAAGTGCCTCTCTTCACGCCTGCTTGGTTTCCATTTAATTTAGTTCCATTTGGCTCCACAGTACACAATATGTGCCTTTTCTTTCACCATTGTTCTTTTCTCACTTCAGTGAAGAGCAAAGTTTGCCCTGAGGGCTCTCTTAATCATATCATATTCATTACACTATCTTGACCACTAACAGGAAGCAAATAACTTTTAAGCTGGGGATGTGATTGGCTTAAAGACATGTAATGGCTAAATGAAAGTTAATGAAATGAACCTGCTTTAGTCAGACAAAGGTTCTCTGCAACTCCCAAATTCAGTTGTATTAATTTTGTCACGTCTTCTTGTTTTTTTCTGGATTAGATGCATGCACAGAGAAATAGAGTGCTAGGTCTTCTTCCAGTAGGAGAAATAAATTTATGGGTATCTTTGTATTACTATTCTATTAAAACAGATTGCGCTAATTAATTCCCAGGGCTATCTTTAATGAGGATGACTTAATACAAACTCATCATCAGTCCAAATAGAGGCAACAGCATGAAGATCTTTGACTCCACTTAAACAGAAAAAGAATGAAATGTTCAAAAAAAATTGTATATATGTCCAATTTCAATATCCCATAGATTGCATACATTACTTTAATCGTTATAAGGGTTTAGTGTTAAGGCATAACTTTTAATGAATCTGTCCTTGAATGATGAATTTCCTGTATTAAACTGTTTTCCAGGTAAAGTCTAGATATTTTTTCCAAGTTGCTTGTTTGATTCTGGCTGTTATAATTTGAGCTATTTAAATGTTTAAAGGGCAATAAACTAATTAAACATCAGTGGGGGGTCAAATATAAATTAATGAAAAAAAAATCTTTCAATACCCATGATAGATTTCTTTTGATCTTTACTTCCTAATACTCTTGCCTGACTAACTGTATTCATCTATATAATTATTTGCTTTCTACTTCACACCTTCAGGTACATATGTGCAGTTGCCATT
The DNA here is from genome assembly GCA_034780415.1 of Cichlasoma orientale. Classification (NCBI taxonomy): domain Eukaryota; kingdom Metazoa; phylum Chordata; class Actinopteri; order Cichliformes; family Cichlidae; genus Cichlasoma; species Cichlasoma orientale. Next base: position 407,117 of record JAVDPK010000971.1, on the reverse strand, counting down.
TTTCATTTTAACTTTATACCTCCTCTATTATATCTGCAGACTGAGCTCACCATTAAAAAAAAGTGCTGCCCACACAGATGTGCTCTTGTTAAGTCAAACACAAGATGAATATCCAATCTTTTAAAGTTACCATAGTTCCTTTTTTTATTACCACTGCAGTGAGAATGTATATGTGCCAGCAATTCTTGGACATCTAAAGGACGTTACGCTCCATCACTATTCTAATGTCAGAATCAGATTTTCTTCTGACCTTGACTCCATCTTGGAGCAGTTCTCTTCTGCAGCTACGGCGTTGCGAAGGACAGTTCTACATATGCTTTATCTCTAAAACACCTCTGCAGTGCTTTCGAAGCCATGCTTAGTAGACAGGCAGGTCCGTACGTACTCTGATGCATGATTAGGTTGCTTGGCTACTATCATTGCTCTTTGCAAGCTTTACAGGTTTTGTCTTTTATTATGTTGTTTGATGGGATTTAAAAGTCTATTCTTTTGTTGTCACAGATGGTGCAACAGCTTAATCCACTGAGTTGAATATGCACTAATTACTCACAACAAACGTACCATTTCCTGTTAAGGAATATGGTGTATTGCTGCCTGTGAGCTGTGGAGTTTTCTCCATACATAGCTGCATTAACTTTCGGTGTTCGGTTTATCTTCATCAGTCCAGCTTTTCTTACTTTTGATTTACAGCAGTAACCTTACTTTGGACATGGACTGAATAAAGGTTAAAGTCATACCCTCTGTGATTATGCATAATCAATACAAAGTTGAATGTAACAAATACTGAATTGGCCTTCGGGGCTCAACGACATGAGACAGAGTGCAGCAGTAAACATTCTTCTGGGGCCACTGCATTAAGCACTTTACTGGACAGTTAACCGGGAAGTGGATGGATCACCTGTAGGCTAACATTAATCCTTTCTTTGCATTCAAAGTTTTTAGCCTCAGAGGAAGTCTGCCTTTGAACAACTGGGCCACCAAAGTGCATAAAAAAGTACATCACATGATACCTAATCCAGCTCACGTATTTTCCTTTTGGTGTTATTTTTGAGGTGTGCTCATGGCGAGAAAGTGTCATAAACACATGCAGATACTCAAACGTCTCTCTCAGCTGAGTTCTTTCATTTGGATTCCTTTAATAAAGCATGTGTTTGAATACAAATTCATAATGGTCGCACACATAGCTGGTCCTGGGTTTGTACCTGCCAACAACCAGGCAAACTAATGTACAGCTAAAAATCCACCCTTTGATTTTGCTTGTGTTCATTTTGAGCACTTTACCATTTATCTATATGTGATATAGATGTTACACAAATAATGTAAAGGGTCAAACCACAATGTCCGGTTTTACAGGATCTGTAAAGTGCACTAGCAACCTTTACATCTGTGAAAGTGTGTCCAAATTCTGCTAAAACTTCATATTGCTTAAATACAGTTGCAATTATATGGAATTAACCGCTTTTGTCTTTTTACGTTTGCCACTGAGTGCTAGGGTCCTGTGATCTAAAGAACCCCCTTTTTAATGCTCAACTCTAACTGCTTAAAGTTTAAATCAGCTCAGAATTTGAAAGGTATGTTCTTCGCCTCAGTTTTACCTTTGATGAAATGACCACAAGATGAGATGGGAGTTAAGGTCAAAGTTTACCACAAAGGAAGTAGAGGAAAAACTTTCAGTATGCCAACAAAGAGGGGGAAACTGTTGAGCGCACATTGAGTGCATGCTGAATTTCCCTGGTACTGTGTGTGTGTGTGTGTGTGTGTGTGTGTGTGTGTGTGTGTGTGTGTGTGTGTGTGTGTGTGTGTGTGTGTGTGTATTTTATAGTTAAAACTATTGTACTCTTATATTTCCCTGTGGTACTGAAGCAAACTATAGTTGTGATACAGAGCCAGCTGGCACAAGAACACTGGCCAGCACCTATAAGAGTCTTTGAGGTGGGTGCTTTTTTTTGGTGCTTGTTCCTTATGCCTCTCGGTGCTTTTTTACCCATCAAAGATATCTAATGGACAGCCAGGGTTCTTACACATTGCAGGCATGTCAGACCTGAAAGTGTACCATCAGTTCAGTCCATTAGAATTCAAAGACAGAACTGTGAAGAGTCATATCTCTGAGGGATAGTACAAAAGGGATTTTGAAAGGGATTTTGAAAGAAAAAAAAAACCCAGGTGGCTGCATCATTAGGAAGTAATACTAGCCATAATAGACCTAGTTGGGATGGAAGCAAACTAGGCAAGAGGTTCCCTGGTCAGAAACTGAGTGTTATATTCTGACAATATCCGATGTCCCCAGAGAACAGGAGTAAATCCCAGTTCAGTAATCCAAGTAAGTTCAACAAAAAGGGTGGCAAATATATCCTGTAAAAGAGCAGATCAAAGTGGATTTAAGCAAATAAGTAAGTAAATAAATGAATAAAATATAAGAATAATCCTCATAGTCAGTATCTGACCTATCCAAAAATAGTCTTTATGTAACTGAAAACTAATAACTAATGATTAATTATTTTATTATATTAATTATGGTTTTAATGGTGAATTATATTAAATGTTATTAATGATTAAAGCAGATCCATTAAATTAATTCAGCGATTTAGTTATGGGTCCCATGAAGAGTCCTTAATTAACTCAATCTTATAGGCTTTAAATGCTTTTCCTAATGACTTATGGAAAACAAGCAGCGAGTCTAAAAAGGCTTGAATGAATTTGCACAAGAGGTCACACAAAACTGTACTGATGCTATTAAGTCAGAGAAAGTATACAGTATGTTTTTAAAGGTTATGTAATTTAGGTTTGTGAGCATTTTTAAATTAAAAAAAAACATCTACATTTAAAATACAGAAATAAAACTTTTTTTTTTGTAAATTCATTGATTAAACCAGAAGAACTGTACAGGAAAAAAAAATCTCTGACACTTTCATTTCCAAGTCTAAGTTACTTCAAGAAAGGCTACCAGACTGACCTTGGTCACCAGAAACAAAACAATGTTTTGTTTTGTTTTTTTTAACCTTGCACATACCTCTGGGCATCCTTGCCCTCATTAATTATTACAAATTAGGATTTATACTGAGATCTCCCTACATTTACCCATATAATATTGCACTGTGTTTTAAACATAACAAAATCTTGAATTTGAATTAATTAATTAACCCTTATTCCAAATGTAACTTTTTTCAGTAAGGACATGTGGATTATAATCAGGTTTTAGGAGCGTTCTTTAAACATGTGTACAGCACATAGGAAATGTGAAGCTCAATTAAAGATTTTTCTTGTACTTTGCAGCCCACAGCCTGTTGCCTTTTTATGGTCAATTCTGTGCTGCACATAAAACAACCAGCAAATAGTTTGTGGCACTGAATCAGAAATGCAAACCAAAATGAAAACCCCACATTTCCTGTCAAACGACGACTGTTGACGGTTTGGGGATTTTTTTTTTCATGCTTTTTAAATTTGTTTTATTTATGTGCAAAATATCACTCAGCATTTTCATATTTTACATTAACTGGTGACTGTGCTCGTGTATGTGAACTGAAATATCATTGTTAATAGCCTAGAATTGTAAAGACTGTAAGTTCTTTTAACTTTTTAACATTTTGTGCATGTAAATGCAGTGTATGAACATTACATTGGATAATCAAAGCAAAACAAAATTTGCCGACAATTTGTTTGAAAACAGTGAAAATGTGTGAAGTGGCAGCTGATATGAGAACCCCCCCCCCCCACTCAGCAGTCACTCTTACAGTTTTGTATTGAGGGTGGTCTTAAGGGGATCAAACCTTGATCTAAAGTAATCTGATCAGTACTGCTACAGGCCACAAACACTAAGTCCTAGCCTTGAGAGGTTCTCATTGGTAGGCACTGCTAAAGCTGGAGTCATTTATTTTTCTCTGCTGTGCTGTTCCACAGTACAGTGGTGATATGGCCTGATATTTTAGCACTACTGTGATTATCACACACTATTCTTGACTCCTCAGTATTAACATTGCATCAGACTTATGGCAACAGTTTGACAGGAGATGAGGTTAAGCTGTTTGCGCTCATCATAGGCTTAAAGGGAAAGTTACCTTTCATTTTTAAAAGGTAGCACAATTTATTTCTTCACATGATGGCGGATGCTGTGTAGACCTCACCAAGCATATATATACAGTACAAATAATGTGGAATTTGGATTCTATTAATAACGCAACATCTTTGGCAGCTTTCCCCCTTGGGTTCTTTGTTAATTTCTCTCTGACTCATTCCATGTTTCTGAGAGGGAATTTGTCATCATCCCTTTTTCTGATGAAATACCGCTGTGCCCTAGGATGGAATCAACCAATCTTTTAATCTCAGGCTGACATTTATATTCTTTGTGTTACATCTCTACTGTCCCTAAAAGGGGAAAAGAGAGATAAACAAATGGAAATTACACCGGCATCAAGCATGTATTCACAAAAGATTGCCCCTAACCTCCCCCTGCAGGCCTAAGGGAGTCAACTCAAGGGTCTGTTATCTCTCACAGACTGCAAGAATTGGTGGCAGTGTTTGTGTGGCAGACTTCACCAAACCTTGCCCAAGCAAATTGCCATGGAGATAAGCTTAGCTCTGAGAAAACAACGTCAGCATGGTAGCAACTAAGAGCTGGGATAGCTTCTCTAAAGGTGCTACATGACAAGGACTGGAGGAATTCCTGTCATGTTTTTCAGATATGACACTAAGTGGATTACACAAGATTAAGTCTGACAAAAGAAAAAGCAAAAGAGGAATAAGGCTTGACATAGTACCATGGTTCCATGCTTTGAACAAGTACACTTCCTATGGTAATAAGAAATATAGCCCAACATAAATCCTTAATTATATCATGTACCCATGGGGGTTTAGTCATATCACTTGAGATGTCACATAATGCCTGTTTCCCTCCGATTCATGCGCCATTTTTCCAGGATATGAACAATGCAGAGTTTTTATTTGTGCAAGGCATCCAGACATAATGCATACATACATAAAATGGAATTCTCCTCATTAGCCATGCAATGAATAATGTATAGTATGTACTCTGGGGGACCATATTTTTCTAAATATCTGGCAAGGAAATAAGTAGATGATGACCTTGAATTCCAGTGTCATATTAGTTTGCCAGCTATTGAAGACTAATAAGTGAGGAGCACTAACCCACAACTGTGCTAGTCCTTTTGTGGTTTTATAGTGAAAAAGCATAGAAAATGTGTGCTCTGTGGGGATGTCTTTAAAGAATAATGCATTAGAGACAAATCTATTTCCTTGTTCACGCCAATGGAATATGAGCCTCAATTAGTCATTAATTCTGTAAAGGGTGTAAACTTTGACCAAGACATCAATTCAGTATGTTTAATTAGCTGCATAGTGATATTATATCACACACAATAGTCTGTCTGTGAACATAAATATAAATATTGGCACTTTTTTTTTTATCATCCTGCGCAAAATAAAGCGTTGTACCGTCTGTCTGTTCATTCTTCTGTCCATGACATTTTACTTATCCAGTCTGTAGACTCCAAAACCACAAGGAGTTGAGCCATGAAATTTGACATGTGTTCTTGGCTCTCCAGATGTGCAACACAATATTCATATTCCTGGATGTTTAGTACCTTTTGTACACTTTGGCTGTATTTATCTGAAGTGAAGGGAGCAGCCCTGAAGTGAGGATTTCAGGC
>JAVDPK010000971.1:372918-401354 GCA_034780415.1 Cichlasoma orientale | reverse complement strand
ATGTTTAGTACCTTTTGTACACTTTGGCTGTATTTATCTGAAGTGAAGGGAGCAGCCCTGAAGTGAGGATTTCAGGCTGCTATTGCTATGATAATATATGTTAATTATATGTGGCCTCTTTCTCATGCCTTATTGGCTCAGCCTAATCATGTGATCATATTGTGCTGTGTGATTGGCTATACCTACTTGACCATTATTGACTGAAATGGAGAAAGTGGGAATTCCCTATATCTAGCAACTGAGCAGGTCACTGAACAGTCGGCAGTAGCTGGATAGTGAGAAACTGGGGAATCCCAATTTTATAGGTAAAGAGAGAGTCTCTTTATAGTAACATCAATTCTAGGCTGCAGCCTTATTGATTAGCCTGTGATGCCAATTTCTGATTGGCTGAGCATTGTCTATCATGTTGACTCGTGGCCATAAGTAGTACAGACTATGACTCATCATTGATCAATATTAAAGCCATACCTACTGCTCAGCAATATTGCTCAAATGTAAACAACATTGATTTTTTACATGGCTGCCTTATGACTACAGTGATCTCAGCAGATTATGTAGTATGGGTGCATTATTATAGCATGCTTAAAATTGTTTTGATTTAATGGGTTTTGTTAAAATTGAAAACATATTTTGGCTGGAATATGTACTAAATCTTTACTAACCCAGGGTGACTAAAAGTATTTGGAGTTTAGGGCAATGCCTCCAGATTAGGGCAAATTCGTTTTGCACAAGGTAATAAGATGTCTACTGCAAGGTTTTCTGTTATGGAATGGAGCTGTAATGTTATCCTGACATCCACATTTATTTTGTATTTTCATTATTTGCGGGAGGAAATCCCCCTCGTTGATGGGTCTTGGAGGTACCACGCATTCAGTTGCGTGGAAGATGATTGACGTCTCGTTACACGAGAACAACGTTTTAGCATGTGTAGCTTTAAAACACGGCCAAGGTCAGAGGTAAAGCTCTTAAACCTATGTGAAGGTTTCAAACAGGCTATATCCATATATCATAGACCACATATGGTTAAAAGTGACCTTCGTTTGTATCACCAGTTTCAGATTTGTTGTGTGTGTCAGCTGGGAAGACGACCTGCATTATAACAAACAAATCAGTTATCAGTTTTCTAGAGAGCTCACATGAAATCATCTACATCTTTAAAATTGGCACCTTGTGAAGTCACCTATGTCTTGACTGCATGAGCCAGAAATGACAAAGAGAAAGGTCTGTTGCTATGAAAGGAGTCAGCAGGTAACTTCCAATACCACAGAAGGCCTGGATACATTCATGCACAGAACAGTCCATAATTTTCAATTTTTCTCTTTTCCTTTTCATTGATGGAAAGACCTCCACTAGTCATCTTTTGTCTATTAAAATTTATCATCCATAGAGCTACAGTAATGGATGGTGAAGAGACCACATAGAAATCTCTGGCAGCTTATTTCAAAGTGAAAATTGACTCTTTGTACCTGCTGATGGGTATTTTTAAAGGGAGATCTTAAACTCAACTCTGTGAATGCTGAGTGCAAAGAAAGATAAATGAAAGAGCTGACTGACAAAATAAAATTTTCTACAAAAAGGAAAGTCATTTGGCCTACTGCTCTAAATATAACAACATGCTCAAGAAGAGCTTTTGGCTAGAAACAAATAAGATAAAGGATTTTAAATGATTTCATTTTCAAATTGGAGCTTGCCTCCATAAGTGCCTAAATTTGTATTATTAGTGTCATAGATTTGACCACAAGTGTCACAGTGATTCTCTGGAAGCTTAGATTGATTGGGACTATTGACTGCTCATCCAATTCCTCACTCAACCTGTTCACCATCAACCGTGCTAATACACCAAACCATGGGTATAACTCTTTTCCTGTGGCTCATCAATTAAACGACCTCTTTATAAAAGGGTAAATTAAACCTCGTCCCACAGCCATTTTACCTCACCGACAGCAGGTTAATGGCTCATCAAGAGTCTGTTCTCTCTTCTGAAACTGATCTCCTCATTCTCACGCCTGCTCATCCTTATACATGTCTGTTTATGACTTTGTGCTGTGAATGTATATGTGTGAAATCTTTTATGCACGTGTGCTTGTACTATAGTAAAAACTGATTTTGATGTTGATGTTTAGTAAGTTGAAAGTGTGCATCCAAGGTTTTAGCGTGTAGTTAAAGTCACAGAAAGACAAAAGAAGGGGAGGCCCTAGGATGAGGTACTCTAGTGTAGTGTCACAAGCACATGAGTCCAGTTTTCTGTCTCCATCCTTACTCGGCTGTCTGGGCTGTGGGAGGTATGGGATTACTAAAGGGTTGTACAGACGAAACAGAGGACAACTCCCAGTAGATATAAGCTGCCCACAGGAACTTGACAGATGAGAGAAATCAGTTCTTACGTTTAGGTGAAACAGAAAAAAAGACAAAAGATCGCTGCATCCTGCAGAGCACAGCCAAGACTTTATGGTGTTTTTCATTTACTGAACACGGCTGCAGATGATTTTCAGTTTGTGAGTTTTAGAGAAATTAAATTAAAATGTAAAGAAATTTATTTCTCAGATAACAAGACAAAGCACAGTTTTACTCATTTTTTTCTCAAAATGTGAAATATTTACTATTATTAACATTAAATGTACAGTGCTGTGCAAAAGTCTTGAGCCACCATTCATTTCTTTATACTTTGGGTCCAATGAGCCAGAATTTCTTGTACTTTTTTTTTTTTAAATTAACCCTGAGCAATAGTTCTGAAGGGTTTCTGGAGTGCTTTCAGAGTTTTTCTTTGCAGTACTTGTGCCTGGCCATTTTCAGAGGATTTTTTTTTCCATAGATCAGTTTTAAGTGGTTTAACCACTTAAAACTGATCAGTTCAAGCATTAAAAAATACACCTAACTCAAAGGATGAACCAGTGTCGTGTCTACACATAGCAGACAACTTAGTAAAGAACCAGTTTAAAATTGCATTTTTAAGCACTTTCTTAATAGCAGCCTGTTGCAAAAGCTCAATATTTTTTCCCATTTCTTTAGACGAATATATGAAAAATGACAAAGTTTGACAGACTTAAAATTATATTTTTGCACCAACATGGTGATTACCAAAGGGCTATTAGCCAAAAGCTCTCAGCATGGTGTGCATTGTGTGTCCTTAAAAAAATTGAGGAAACGGGACAAGTGGCAGGCCAAAAAAACCTATCTGAAAGTCATGCCCTTAAGAAATAGGAAAAGACCCAGCAGAGACCTGACACAGGAACTTACAGACACTTCCTTTGGTCCATCTACTGTTGACTGAAGCCTCATCAGAAAAAGTCTCAGTGGAATGGTGGCTGTTGCGAGGCCATTTTTAAGGAAGAGAAACACACCGCCAGTGCTGTAAAAGCATACCTGGATAGAAAAAGACACAGTGGACACTGTCAGTCATGGACTGGCCTCCGCAGAGTCTGGATCCCAACATTAATGAAGCACTGTGGGATCTTCTTAACAAAGGACAAAAGGTATCCAACATCCAAAGAAAAGCTTTGAATGGCCTTCAAGAAGCTTGGAAAACTGTTCCTGAAGACACCATCCATCCATCCATCCATCCATCCATCCATCCATCCATCCATCCATCCATCCACTTATCTGGGGCAGCAGTCTAAGTAGAGAAGCCCAGACCTCCCTCTGCTCTCTCACCTCATAGGCCATCTGAGTTGTCCCCCTTGTCCCTAGACTCTGATTCCTCTGTGTGTCTTCCTAAAGACTACTTAAAGAAATTTTAAGAGAGCTTGCTGTTGATGAATAAAGGTGGTCTTAACAAATATTGATTTTCAATCTTGTTAAAATTGTACAAACTCTGTTTTTTGCCTTACATATTTTCCATGTATGTTTGCACGTTTCAATAAATCTTTTCCCATTTTCCTCTAAAAAATAAGGAAATGAGGGTTTGCTCATTTCCACTGAAATGTTGTTAAATCCCAACCTAAAATGGTTTGATTTGCTTCACCAGTGTCCTGATGTCAAATCACCACTTGCAGCTAACTGCTCGTGTTCATATGATTCCACACACCAACTTCAGTTAGCCTTTCTCAGCTGCTGGGAAACTTTTCCTGTGTCCATATTGATGTGATGTCACCCGAGTGCATCGGAGTGAGCACAGTTGTCGATCCCTGTTTTGAAATAACTACATGAGAAACTGTGTGCAGTGAGTCCCTGTAGACATATCTTTGATTTTTAAGAACAAGCTTCTGTAACTGGTTTGCTGTGTCATTAATTATGCCTTAAAAAACAAAACAAAAAAAAGCTACTAAACAGATGAATGGCCACTATTTTTAAAAACATGAGTCATCATTTTATAGCCCCAGAATATTTAACTTTCACTGCATTTACATTTTGTCACAGTGCTGGTATTTAAAACTAGAACCATCCTGTTCTGTAATACGAATGTTGAAAAATGTACCGCTCGACTCCTACCAAGCTGGATTGCTAATGCGGAAGTAAAATCTCGAAGGAGCTGCTCCACAGCCCCGTCTTGCCTTCCCTGAGGTAGAAAGCCCTAGTTTGAGTGTTCACTTACATCATCAAAGGGCCCTTCTGTCTCATGTAATATTAACATGTGCTAAATCAGTGGCAAACAGCAGCAGCAATGTTTACACAGCATTAGCACAGGCTTGCAAAGTCTCATAGAAAGGGTCTCTTCTTTGTGTTCAAAGATTAGGAGGCTCTTACACCCACAGGAAGTGACAAGATTATTGTATATATGGGTTCAGTGTTTTACAAGGTGGTTAATTTAGACTCATTGCATTTGTCCTTTGCAAGAGCCTTTTTGAGCAGGGAGGGACATTCTTGTGTAAACTGTCTGACTTTTTGACACTGGCTTAAATCTAATAATCAGAAAGCTTTTTGAGGTGAAGTAGGCTGTCACAGTGAAGTCAGATTTGTTCGAAATTAAGTCCATTAATCACGTAGTGTTTCATTTAGTCCTTTCCTATATACAGCTCTGAAGTGTGCCTGGGTGAGGGAGTAGGAGGGACCGGTTCCTTCAATTGGAAATACTGAGAGAAAGAGAGAAAATGCTTGGTGGTGCAGAAGAAAAGCCATCAATTCTCATTATAGAAAATAGATCATCTCTCCTAATTAGTGGTACAGCATTTTACTATAGTACTAATGCCAAATAACGCTAGCTAGCGATTGTCGGCACCTCCCATCACTGATTAATTAGATACACAAATAATACCTGCAAGGAGCTCGAGATTTTGCCCCAGAGAGCTTATTAAAGATAAGATGTGATCTATTGCAGGTCAGGTCCTATTGGAAAATATATGCTGAAATATATCAATTTACAGGCTCTTTAATCTATGTTTATTCTGAAGCACAGCTTCCATTTTATAGTCTAAATGCGTCTTGTTGTGTGTTTCGTAGTAATCGTGAAAGAAGCAACAACTGTAACTTGAGAAATGCATATGAAATGAGTCTGTCCGAGAATTATTGTGTGGATTAACAACTCAATCTGAAGTTTTCTGAAGGTTTCAAGTTACACTCGCTGGCATTTGTTCAGTAATCATGAAACAATAGAATAGATGGGGTGACTGGGATTTGTTCCTTGTCAAATCTAGAGTGATGGGTGTGGAGAGGAGAGGAATTTTGGCACCAACAAGGGAGTATTGGTCGAGCAAGGGCCACTATAGATAATTGGGATCTTTCTTTTTAGATGATTAAGATGGTGTTACAATTTTTTTTTAAGAAGAGGAGACAGGGAGGGGCTTTATTAAGGTAAAAAACTTTTATCCTTGTCCTTACAATGAAATAATAAAAGTACATGAGGATAATTTAAAAGCTAGTCTTTTAAAGGCTACTTGTGTAACACATATGCTGTATTATATAGCACAGACGTGCTGATGCAATACAGTTACAGACTCATTGACTGTGTAACAGACATCGTCTTGTCTGTGCCATCTGTCCCAGTTTTGCAGGTAGCCTGACCCCACCTGGGTCTCAAGACATTGTGCCTTCTGTTTTTGTCTTTTTTTTGTTGTTGACTATTTCTAATCCCGTATTTGGACCATGTTCACTCATATTTTATTTCTGTCTATGAAATCCATGGCCACTCCTCTTCACATACCCACGTGTCTGCTTCTGCTCCAGCTTTGTTTCCTGAATGAAACAAGCAAAGCCGGCGTATAAATCCAGCCAAGCACAAACAGGACATATACCTAATTTCATTTCCTTTCTCTTCTGACCCAGTGTAGTCTTATCTCTCTCCTCAGCACTTTTTGTGCTTTGTTTGTTTATTTCCTCCTCTCCATTTCCCGAATTCTTTTAAGACTTTAAGCGAGATAAGTTGCAGTTTGTTTAGCAAAGGTCGCAGATGAAGAGAATATCCTGGAAAGGTGAAAACACTGAGCAGTGCAACTCAGGTCTAAATGGGCTCATAATGCAAGTAGAACATTTCCTTGTGCATATTCATTAGGTAGGTACTGCTCATCACACTATCTTTGATCCGTTTCAATAGAGTATGCAAATGCGGACACAGAAGCACACAAGGCATTTCAAGACCTCCTGCTGCCCTCTCATATCATCAGACAACATCATCCAGAGTTATCAGCAGCTGCTCTTCTCCAGAATTTGCATTACAAACACAGTTCACCGGACTGTCTATTTTACGCTTCACTAAAGACTGTTCGTGATTTAATACTATACCGCTATTTCATAATATAGCTGCAGTGGCATTTGAATTTGAAATTATGAGTAATTTGGAAACACAATTGCACAGGTGCGCATACATGTGAGTGCCATACGGTTGTTTTACGCAGATGGCAATTGGTGGGTGTGCAAAGACAGCTCAACTTCTTACGCACACCCTGGTGAAAATATTCACACACAAATGCACGCACATCTTTTAAATGCAGCATCGGCATTTAATTTAACAGTGAACTGAAAAGCAAGGCGGCAAAAACACAATCTCTTCACCAAGTCAAAGCAAAAATGACCTCTGTATAACAGAAAAATGCCACTATGTACATTACTGTACTGCATATAGATATTTTATCTTTTTTTTAAAGCACTGACTCTTTCCCAGTACGATGACAGCAATTCAGAAAGTGGAATAAAGTGGAATAAAACTGGAAATGCTCTTGCTCAGTGCAGGCATACAATACAGTCTGAAACCATGCTACTTTGTCTATGTCCTTTAAAATCCTGCTAACAGTATAGCCTGTTTTAAGACTGATACCAATACCGATATTTGGTGATTTAAAAATCCGATACATCTTCCATACTTTTTTCTGTCAGACACGCAAAATGTATTTCCCTGACATCTGTTATGTGTATTTATTTATGAGTCTAAGATGGTATAACAATGCAGTTTAAAAATAATCTTGTTTTACTGTAACGACAAGTCATGGATTACTCGTTTACTGTCTGTTTGTAGTGTGCTGCTAACAAACACAAGTTGTTAACACTCATAACATGGTTTAATTTTTTTTTATTTATTTATTGGTAATTATAAATGCTGATACCAACATATTGGCAAATAGCAAATATCAACTGATATATCATCCCACTGAGATGTTGGTGAAGTTTTATATACAGAATGGTATACACATAGAAGCATTTTCCAGTTTTTAATTGTAATTAAAAATTTTGAGGCAGGTGATACCTCTGAATTTTTGAAATTTAAAATTGCATGAGGGCTGTCAGCCTAGCTCTACTTCTTCATGGACCATTTTTAACTGGAAACAAGTGACATGCATGTATATTACAATTTGTGGCCCCAAAAAATAATCTACTGTAGGCATCATTTCCCAAAATTGCTGACATCTACCGCGTAAACAATTGCAAACAAACTGTGACAGATTGTAATAGCTTTTGCAGCACTTAATTACTGTACCTGCAATAACAGGCAAATGACAGAGCAGTGTAAAAACTTTTAATCCTTGCCTGTCTGCCTTTCAGAATGGCAAATTATGTTTCATTTTTCTCTTTGTTCAGTCAGTAATGAAATACTGTATTAGCTCCCTGCTTCCTCTATCACCATGGCAACAAACATCCTTCTTGGTAATAAAGCAGAAGAACACTCAATCATGCCTGAGTCACTGAGGTGAGAACATTTTTACCCCAAAACAACATGGAAATAGGAACCGTGCTTTCATGGCTAAAGCACTTAACATGAGATTTCACTATATAATCAGCTTTATCCCCGAAACAGGGTTACATTGATTGACTTTCAGTCGAAATATCTGATTGAATGCCATTTAACCAGTGGATGGCTTTAGAATCAGTAAATAATAACATAAAAAAAATTAATATAGATACATAAAAGGTTAAGTAATGATTCTCAGATGTGTGTAGCTAAATACAAAGAAAGCTTCCTTTCTTTCTGTATCTTACCTGTAACTGTAACTTTTAAGGAGATGTGTCTTCATGAATAACCAATTGCACTGTTTTAATTTAACATTTTACAGCAGACCAATTTATTTATTCTTTTCATAAAAACTGGTTTTCACCATTTGTTTCCCATTTCTTCCAGATAATTGTAATTTCCATTATATGGTAATGCCTCATAATGTGAGGCAATACCATGTGAGCAAAGTGGGGTTTGCGCTCTTCCATTAACTCTTAATGTGAGTTTGAATATTTGGCATTTAACTTTACTAGAGTGTCACACATGTAGTTAAGAAGCCTTGTCTGCTCTTGTTGTGTGGGAGGCCTGTTTTTCTACACTGACCCTGTGCTATTCTGGGCCAACAGCTCTGCTATTTGACAGCCAGCTTCTGGTTGCTATTCCCCCAGAGGTTTGGCTGAAGCGGACATCTCTCCTATGAGATGCTAGGCTAACATAGACACAGCCTGTGCTCCTTGAGGACATCAGCAAGCAAAACATACACCACAGAGCGCTGACGTTCCCAGAGGTGTCAGATGGAAGGGGATGCTTCTACCACCTTCTACACAGAACTAAAATAAAAGTACATCATAGTCATCTAAAGCATAAATTGCAGTTGAGGCGGCACCATGGCTATGCTGTAGGTTCATTGTGACTAGCTAGTGATTTGTCGCTGTGTGTAGACTGCACCCGTCGGCTGTTCACTGCTGCACATTAGATTGCAGTTTTGCACATTCATGCTGTCAGAAAAGTAGCAATTATGTAAATAATCTCAAATTTACTGCGTGAATTCACTGAGTGGTTACAGTAGCAACAAAGAGGTGGTTTGAACTGGAATCACTGTCATTGCGATATGATAAAATGCTGTTTTGTCTAGCGTTACTGAGAAAAGACAAGATTTTGACCTGTTAAATGTTGGTGAGCAGCGTAAGCAGACTAATGACAGTGCTCATTACCTCTGCATAGCCTGCACGGCTCCATGCCTGACGAGGTGCACGGTGGCTGTGCAGACTCCAGAAATCATCTTATTTTTTAGGGAAGTGTTTATTTGTTTTTTTTCTTCTAATTTCATGAATCTAATACAGAGTTATTAGTTGATAGGAATGTTTTCTACCTCTCATAAGGTCATGCATAATTGCTCATTTCAGTGCATTGATGATTACAGATCTGATTTTGGGGAATCAATAATAATACTTCTCTTAACTTTGTTTTGACAGTTTTTCAGTTTCTATAATTCATCAAACCCTTTATCAGTGCTGGTATGTGACATCCCTTGGTAACCATGGACACCAGTGCAATATAATCTGGCCATTGTTTGTCTCCACTCTGTCTCTCTTTATTTTCTTTCTCCTCCTCCTTTGCTGTCATTGCCCCTGTTGCATTCATGCATAAATGGCATGCTAAGTGAAAGAGGAGCCAATGGGGATGAGCAATGCCTGCTAAGCTGGTCTTAGTCACGGGGCATTGTCATTAGATTAATGGAGCAGAAGGAGCCATCCGTTCTCTCTCCAGAGGGGAGTTTTACTTTTGGTGGGGTAGGGAGAGGAGAAAATGAAGGGGAGGATGTGCCTCAAACGGAGGATGATGATGGCAGTTAACACCGTCCCCCTTCTGCTCACGCCTCCTGCTGATCTCATATATCTACAGTGATGTTTTTGGTATGGTCTCTTGGGATCTTAATGGGCCTTTAGCATTGTCACTGTGTGCAAAAACAGGACATTAATACAAATATAAGTTTTTAATCCTAGTTTTACTTACTCTGAAAGCACACAATTTGGCAAAGAAAGTATAAGATAAGTGTGTTGCATTGACTGGATGTTCGTATCACTTTGGCTAATTACATTTTGCAATTCGTATTAATACATTTGAAAACGGGTCATTAAATTGGTAAAAAACAAATAAAGAAAAATAAACAAACAAAAAGAACTGATAAATCCATTTTTATTGTAATTACATTGTGTCTTTTGTGCAGTCGTTAACACTTCATTACATATTAAGCTATCTGTAATTACTGTTGTCTTTAGTGGAGCTCTGCCCAAATGCTCTTAAAGAACAACTTCACAGCTTTGCCTGTAGCATGTAAATTTATATCAACACACTTCATGCGGTGTGGAATTAGGATTTTGCTCTGTTGAATTAATTCCGGCAAGAGGCAAAGCAATAAAGTGAAAACCTGAGGAGACTAAAGTTGCACAACAGCGGTAGCGGAGAGAAGAGAGAAGACAACTGTTACTATGGCAAATAATACAGAACTTGTTTGCTTTACCATATTCGGCCAATTACCCGGAGCCGCCTGTGCCATCTGGGTGGCAGAGGTTTTCAGCTATAGATTTACTTGTATCCAGGATGAGTAATTTAGCAGAAGCTACACGTAAAGCTTTCAAATTTGAGTTTTTGCTATGGCTTTTTTTTTTTTCTTCTACCTCAAGTTTTACACACACACACACACACACACACACATCTAAAACATACTGGACTATTCACTCTTAGACGCATGTTTTCCCCAAACCATTTACACAACCAGTTATTTGATATGATCATCTGCCTGGTTGCTTGGCACTTGCAGATGATACAATTCCAGACTGGGGCAGTGCTCATAAATTCTGCATTTCAAATGTTGTGAACAACGTGACAGTAATTTGTAAGATAAGGGTGTAGGGTTTGGGGTCAAGTATTGTCAGTTAGTGAATGGACATATGACTGTATCTCAAATCACTGTCTTTTTTACTTATTATTTACACTACAAAGCAGGAAGTAAGGTTATTCTGTGGTGAGCGTTTGGACACCACTGAGTGATTATCTTACTGTCATCACTGGGAGTTGTTGGTGGAGCAGTATTTTTTTTGCATTTAAAAAAGTGTAAGGTGTTGTCTTCGATGAAGGAGGCTGCAAATTCCTTCTTATTTTTTTCTTCTTATCTATTTTCTTGTATTAAATATGGTCACTTTTAAAGATACTATAAAAAGATGAAAGTCAGACGCTCCCCACAATTTAGTTTGGTTTGTGTGGTTGAATTTTGTCCTTATTTCCCCCTTGTAGTCAGCGATAAAACTCTGAACAAATTCCAAACATTTCTTCTGTTTTATTGGAAAGATGATTGTTTTTCAGAAGTTCCTTAGTTAGACACTTGTAGGTTCATCTTCTCTCTATGGGGTGTTGTAGACGTTGTTATAAGTATTGTAGTGATTGGACTGGCAGACCAAAAACTCGAAAGAGGGCTGCGGTGTTAAAATTGAAACAAACTCCATCCCACTGAGACCAACAGCAATTAAGGCACATTCAAAGATAATGCTACTGAATGCTATTCTTGTCTCTTCGTTGTCCCACAAAGGAAATAAGAAGCACAGAATTGATGGGAATTAATTATTCATCTTGTCATGGGTAAACAGCGTTTCTATCTGTCTGTTTAAACATTTATCTATGTGTCTGCAATGGGGCGTATAGGATGTAGCTTGAATCAGTTTGACCACTAACATGCGTATTTAACCTTTAGATGTACACAACATTTTAGTCACTTCTTTATATGGTGTCAATATATTGACTGACCAGTAGTGCTTAGTCAATTGAAGCGTGGCCAGAAGGGTCATCGGAGTTTGATCTGATCTGTGAGAGAAAAAGACACGCTCTCTCTCACTGGTGGTAAGTCAAGACATCAGATCATCTACAGCGCTGTGAAAAAGCATTTGCTCCTTCCTGAGCTCTTATTTCTTTTTTTTCTTTTTTTTTGCATATTGGTCACTTTTACATGTTTCAGATCATCAAACAAATGTTAATATTAGACTGAGATGGCCTGAGTAAATACAAAATTTCATTTATGATGATTTTATTTATTAATCATAATGTTTTCCAGCATGGACAGCCTCTTTAAGGCCACTCTAAAACCATCTCTTTTTTTTTTTCTTTTTTTTGAGCCGTTCTGAGGTGAGCTTCAGGTCACGAACTGATGCTCGGAAATTCTCCTTCAGGATTTTCTGGTAGAGAGCAGAATTTATGGTTCCATCAACTGCAGCAAGTTGTCCAGGTCCTGAAGCAGCAAAGCAGCCCCAGACCATCACACCACCACCTGTTGGTGTGATGTTCTTTTTATGAAATGCTCTGTTAGTTTTACGCCAGATCTAACGGGACTCAAACATTCCAAACAGTTAAGCTTTTGTCTCGTCAGTCCGCAGAATATTTTCCTAAATTGCTGGGGATCATCAAGATGTTTTTGTTGGCAATTGTGCAACAAGCTTTTGCATTCTTTTTATTCAGCAGTGGTTTTCTGCTTGGAGCTCTCCTATGAATGCCATTTTTGTCCAGTCTCTTTCTTATTGTTGCATCATGAACAATGACCTTAACTGAGGCAAGCGAGGCCTGCAGTTCTTTAGATGTTGTTCTGGGTTCTTATGTGACCTCCTGGATGAGTCATTAATCCGCTCTTGAAGTGATTTTTGTGTCGGCCACTCCTGGAAAGGTTCACCACTGTTCCAAGTTTTCTTCATTTGTGGATATTTGTGGATTCTTGGTTCACTGGAGTCCCAAATCCTTAGAAATGGCTTTGTAACCCTTCCCAGATTGATAGACGTCAACAACTTTGTGTCTCAGCTGTTTTTTAAATTTCTTTAGATTGTGGCCTTCTTCACTTTGTCATGCAGGTTCTATTTAAATGATTTCTTAATTCAACAGGTCTGGCAGTAATCAGGCTGTGGCTAATGAAATTGAGCTCAGCTTTCCAAAAACTGTGGTTAATCACAGTTAATTCATGATTGAACAAGCAGGGGGGCAATTACTTTTTCACACAGGGCCAGGTAGGTTTGTATAGCTTTGTTTTCTTAATAAATGAAATCATTTTAAAAAATGTACAGTATTTGTACTTTCTTGGGTTCTTTTTCTAATATTATCATTTGTTGAACTGAAACGTGTGACAAATATGCAAAAATAAATAAATAGGGGCAAAAACTTTACATTGTTCAGACTCTTCTGTAAAGCCAAAACAGACAGCTTGATTTTTAAGACAAATATCTAATTACACTGTGTAGCAACAACACCCCTGAGAGGACAGCAGAGAATATGCCCTGACAGGTGACTCCCTCTTACTGCTGTTTGTTATACAGTGAGGAAAAAATGTAAATGTTACTGGATGGACCCCAGCTGGTCATGAGGCATTTCCAAAAAGTAGTTGATGACAGCAGCATGGTTTAATGAGTTCTTTATATGAAAGAGCATTTTCAAGGTGGAAAGAGTAGTGTGAGAGCAGTATTTACTGTGGAAATGTCTAGACACTACTCTCCAAGGAGCAATAGGTGCAGCGGTGTTCAGTTCCCACAGCTTAATTAAACCAATTCTAAATGAATTGGACTTACAATTTATAGTTTGTCATTGCCGTGTAAGAAAAGTACCTATAACACATTTGGTTCCAGGGTTCACATTAATTGGCAATCCAGGGCAAAAGTTATGCTTGCTCCTTAATTAAGTAATTAGCTAAAGTCATTGCATCAGTGGGTTTTGCTTGACTTGTTGTGATTCATTTATTATTTTTGGTGAATGTCCTCTCGTAGAAGGTTTGCTGGTGTCACTGTTTTAAAATTTAAAAACACTAAGACATTAAATGTAAATCTGATCTAGATATACAATTCCTCTTTCCAAAAAATATTTCTTCAGTAGGGCAAAAAAGTGAAAAATGAAATTGGGATTTTGTTCTCACGAATGTCACCAGAACTTTAAATGCCAGGAAATTACCTGATGACAAAATGATTCCTAGAAAAAGAAAGCTCCCTTCTTTTTATCCTTTTGATTTAAACTCTTTCATCATGTCAGGTCTTTATCAGTTTTGGGGGGAAAAAAAAATTAAATACACAGTGTACTGTGAAATAGAAACTGTACTTATAAAACTGTTCAACTATCAGCAGCTTCAGTGCACACTGCGTTTTATTTATTAAAACCCTAAAAGGTTAAGGAAGACTAATGGCCATCTTGATGTAGACTATTTAATTGTGCTCTTAATTCTCCTTACAGCAAGTGCCATGATGGCCTTTCACGTCTTCACACTCCTTTGTTCTCACCTGCGAGAAAATTACACAAGCATAAATTTAAAAGCACAGGAATAAGTGTGACATTTCCACTGGCACATTTAGACTGCCTCACACACCGCATACTGTAGCTCAAATCAAGTCTGTCTGAGGCATCGCTCTCTCTTTTACTCTGTGTGTGTTTCATATATATATTTAAACAACAAACAAAATCATCCTCTTTAGATTGCATTTGTTTTGTTTCTGCTCTAATTTAAGCTCTGAAACAGGATGTTTTTCATTTTCTTTGGCAGCACACAGAGTTTTTCTGGCCCCTGCACTGTGATATTTGCATTTCCCCGTCATGCTTCACATGTGCATGATATAGAATGAGTAATTATTGTCACCAACTCCTGTCCTCACTGCTCATGTGTTTTTTTTATTTTATTTTATTTTTTTTATTTCATCTCTTTTTGCCCATCCCCCAGTTTAAAGGTTGAGGCATTAAGGACTGACAACCGCTGACCTTTCCCTCTGCGTGCATCTATTATCCAACAGGACTAATCATGTTTTTCTTGTGCCTTAGATAGATGTGAGAAGGCAGAGGGGTGTGATATGGAGAAATGTCAAGGTCTTGCTGTCTGAGATTGAAATATGTTGTTATAGATCCTTTGGATCAACTGATAATCTAGTTGTGTATGAAATAGGATGCTATTCGCTGATCTATTAATGGCCTTTGACCAAGGGTATGTATATTATTATAAAAAAAGTCACAAATATCACAAACATGGGCTTCAGCTAAAGTTTTAGATAACAAAACATGACAACATACATGACAGTTGTTCAAGAAAAAAAAAGTAGTATACTAACTAAATTTGATCTTTATACAAACATACTGAAACCAATGAAAGACGACAGTAACATTTTGATCAAGGAAGCCCTTTAGATACTGCGGCTGCTGTAGTCCACATGCATGCTGCATTAACGTCTGGAGAATGAGCCTGATTTTGGCAACGTCTTACTCAAGGCATTTTGTCATAGCCGTGTGACGGAAACTATCAAAGCAGTAAAATCTCACTCTGCCTTAGTAGTTAGACATCTGTGGGTACAGTATGGGTACATTTATTTCTTTGTAATTTCAGGGTAAATGTGGCATTGCATCTGTTACACCTGATTTAGACAGCAACCAATGTTGTGCCACCAATAAGTATACTGTTCTTTACAGTGAAGTAGGTTAAACATTTCAATTCCCCTGAAACCGTTTTAAATAGCTTCTGTTGCAGAGGGACCGTGGAATGTACAGATAGATTAAAAGAAACAACCCAGAGGTCCATTTTCATAATTATGTTTTTGGTGCCAAACCAACTGCTTGGCCAGCACTCCTAGAAAGGGAGGTTGGGGGAGAGAGAGGGAAAGCAACGAGAAATCAATACTTCAGTTGAAACAGCCCTAGCTGTGTATTTATTTATTTATTTATTTATTTATTTTTTGGGGGGGGGGGGGGTGGAGAGGACCTGTGTGAGAGAGGCAGTCTGACCCCTGTGGCTACAGTACCAGCTGGAGCAAAAGGGAGAAGATATTGTAGGATGAACAAACTACTGTACTACCTGGCAGACACAGCTTTTTGACTATATAGGTGTTACCGACCACTCCAAAGCCATCACTGGGTGCTCAAAGCAAAATCATGAGCCATCAGTCTGCCCAGCCTTTGCTCCTCCTGACTTAAGCACAGCAAAGCAACAAGAAGCTTACACAAGCCTGAGCAGTTGCCCCCTGCCGAGGGCAAAGCAAGGCAGCCATTTGTTCTCCTCTCCCTTCTTTCTTTAATGCTGTGTCACTCACAGTAATGTGAACAAGATAATCCAATATCCAGGACTGAAGCTATAGAGTAAGGCACTCATCTACAGCATGTGCAGACACATGATTTGATTTGTTTATATTGCTTTCAATTACCTCTCTGTGTCCCTTGTTGAGCTCAATAAAATTTTATATTGTGGATATTTATCTCTGGGTGCCCATTCTCTATTCTTACGGCCTTCTTCATTTAGGCATTATAATTTCTATGTAAATAAATCACGTTTTGAAGCCTCTGTATTTGGTCACTGAAGAAGCCAGTGGGCCTTGGCGTTCAGCAGTATAAAGGGGCAAACAAGTACAGAGTGCTTCAAACAGACTGTTAACATCTTCTTTTGTATTGCATCAGATGCCTGTTTTCCCTTTTCCTCTAGTCTGTGTATGTACACACGGAGGCATGTGCATGTGTCTCTGCTCACTGTGTTGTCATCCACCCCTGCTGTTGTCTCATGTCAGTTCTAACCTCACCCTGCTAGCAGTGCTGGTTCACATCCCCAGGAGCCTGCAGCAAATTATCATATTTATCGAGAAGCCAGCCATAGCATTAGCAGGAATACACAAGCCTCGGCTGTGGCTCCAGAGAAACGACCACTGTAAATCACACTGTCAGCCTTTCATGCAAGCTTAGTCACGGTTGTCAAGGAGACTGTGATGTGATTCTGAAGGCTATTCTGTTTCCTGGAGGATTCAAGGATGTACATTATAACTAACATTTGATTGGGCTTCTTCATAAGTTAATATCAGGTCAAACTCAGGCACTTGGACTTGTATATTTCCGAATTTACATACTCATGTTCTAGTGTAGAGTCAACAAAACCTTTGATTTCTATTAAATAAGGACTTCTAAAGGTCATAAAAATATTTCAGAATCACAGAAATCAATGAGACATCGATGATAAATAGAATTCCTAACATGTAGCCGCATTTTATGATCTAGCTTTGCAAGTATGGCTGTATCAAAGTCACAGTACGGGCCAGAATTGCAGGTGCTTTAGTGTTGCTAGGAACTTTGAAAGAAAAAAAAAAAAGACTGAATGATTATCCTCTAAATCATACTGAATTGGAGTAATAATAACACCTGGTTTTAGACCATTATTATTTTATTTTTTTTATGATTATGTAAGAGTTTTAGGTTCATTGTTTGAGAAGATATCCTGTGCAAAATCCACTTTTTAAAGACATAGATTCATTAAGATTCATTCGCTCAGTTCACTCTGCACATTGTGCCTCCATGTGAGTCTTTCATAAAGTTGTTAAAAGTAATACTCTATGGGATGTCTACTCCTGGCTTGTTTTCGGGAAGTATTGAGTGTTTTTTTTTTCCCGTTTTTCTGTTAAAGAATATTCTTTCAGTAAACTTGTAGTTTATTAGCATTGTGAAGAACAGGCCTAAGGTGAGATTAAAGAGAGTTTTTAAATGTTTGTTTTTTTTTCTATATAAAAACCCTTATGACTACATGATCTGTACACACTGCAGGCAGTATTGACCATGAAATGGGAGTACCAGAACAATAATGCAGGGTCTTTTATTCTAAATGCTTGTCTCAATAAATGCAAACAGAGGACAGAAACTGAACACTGCAGGACTCAATTAAAATTAGTGCTGTCAAAAGACGAGCTTAATCATTTAACACGCCGAGGAGCCGCATTAAACACATTACAGGGTAATTAATGTGGAAGCCTTTTTTTCAGTCAAAGGAAGTCATAGTATATTAGTATAATCAGTGTACTACAAGCCTCGTGACTTCCGCTGTACCCCCGATGTACGTCTCCACTTCAGTCAGATGCACATACACATGTTCTTGTTGAAAAGGTTGGCTCAAAGGAGATGTGTACAATTGCTAGAGCTGACCTAGTAGCAGCTTTGTTAAGGATTCATTGACCGCATGAAACAAGGTCACTGAACTTCTATGTCGCTATCAAGGCGTCATTTTGGATGCCTTAACCTTGGTTAGTTACAGTTTAGGAGCACAGAACATGAGACAACCAGGAGCAATTCTTGCAATAATAAATAGAAATTAAAGCATTTTTACAGCAATGCATTTATATTTTGGAACACTGGCTATGATTTAATACTAATCTTTGTGTTACAGAAAGATATCTTTATATGTCTTCATACTCTTTTCTTGTGATTTATCAGAATTATAATCTTGCATGTGCAGCATAATTGTCCCCTTTCTATGAAGTCAACAGTAAAGTTTTTTCCCCAAGCCCAGGTACAGATGGCTCGTGAGGGGGTGAAACCTACTGCTAAGGTGAACTTCTGACAAAATTGTAGTATTAGAAACAATAAAACATCCTCAGTGTTATCGTGTGTCTGCATTTTCACCAGCCAGCTGCAATGGCATGTTAAACAAGGTTTCTGTAGAGAGACTGCGGAGCAGGTCGGACTGTATCCCAGTTAGCCACATATTAGTGGAACTGTCTTGGTAAACACTGACTTAGACTCATTTCCATTCTGAGTTAGGAAGTGGAGAGAGAACTCCTAAGTGCATTAGAGTCACTCACAATTTAGGTCCACTTTGTCTTTCAGTTGAGGGTGAACGGGGAATGGGAAAAAAGGTAGCAGAGGTAGAAATTTAACAGCAGCCTGTAATCAAAGTCCTGCAAAGATGACGCTGCATTCTCTTCGTGCAGACTGGCAAACTGATTGTTTGCTAGATTTTTTAAATGTACTTTTAAATATTAAGTAGGCAGTGTTATTTTATTTAGATAGCAATTCCTGTTTATTTTGGTTCCTAATTAGAAACTAATTACTTTTGCAAAAGATGTCTGCCAATCAAGAAACACTTCATTTGGAACAAGATCCAAGCATAAAACAGGCATCACATCCATTATCATGCCAAACTTGCTGAAAAATCTATTCCTTTTGTTCTTGTTATTTCACACTTTTCTTGTTTAATATTCCGCAAGTTCTGGCATTCATTTTGATGTTGCTGCAAGCCCGGTGGGCATTCTTCCTGAGGCAATATGCACTTCACTCCTTGATAGGGATTGATTTTCAAAGGCGTGGTTTGTAGTCATTCACAGTAGGCTGTAAACTTCCGCAGCTTGACGTCCCCCGTGGACTTGAACCTCACACAACCTTGACAGCTTGTGTTATCTAAGGTCATGCACCTTAACCCATTTATGTCACCTCTGGTCCATACAGAGTATGTAAAATCTTTACGATTGGGAGTTGACGGCTCCTGACTATAACAAATAGAATTGCTCCTGTGAGGGCTGGCCTGTAATTGTTTCACACTGCAGTCTGTATTCCCCCGTTGCATGTTCTATTCCATCTATGTTGACAGACTGATTTATTTAGTGTGTATGAGTGTATGTCGGTGTTTATGTGTCTGCAGAAGTAGTTAAAAGGCAGAAAAGGCAGGGGGAGATTATGGTGGTTCTGTGCATTTGAAAGGAATCTACCACAGCCCTTTACCAGATGTCAATAGCCCCCCTCATATAAACACCATCCCTGCAGCTGGTTATCAGCCAGATAGTTGACTTTTAATAGAAAAAAGTACTTCTATCTTATATCACACAGTAACTGATTACTATACTAAATGTCACGTTTTTCTTTCATAAGTTGTCTTCCTGCTTTTACTTGAGGCAAAGCTGTTTCGCCTTGGCTGATACCAGCTCTAATAGTTGTTCTTGAAAGTTATTTCTGTAGTGTATCTGCTTAAAATTTAAATAGTACATGTATTGTTTGGGGCTCTTTAACTTTTCTTGTTTTGTCTACTCTCTGGATGGATGGGAATAAAGTTATTGATTAGAAAGCGCATTATATAAAGAGGTACAACACAAGATATTCATGAGATTACTCAAAGAGTGACTGATTATGTGCATTGTATGCAATCAGTGCAGTAATAAAGAGAGACTGCTAAGATGTTATTTATTGTGTTACCATCATCATTTCATGGCAATAGATTTAAAGTCCCCTGCCGCAAGCTCATGCCTAAAAAAAGCAGAAAAAAAATTAACACTATCAGAGCTATTTCCAGTTACTGGGCTCCATTTAGGTGATTTAGATAGCATACATGAGAATGCCCATCTCTCCGAGTGCCATGGAAACCTTCATCAAATTAGAATTGAAGTGATTATCCAGGGCAGGGCAAAAGGACAAAATCGATAGTTCTTTGTTCGAGGCTAAAATGAAGAATGGGCATTCAGCAGGGATCTCTCCCTCTCTATTGCTTCCTTTCTCTCTCTAACACACACACGCGCGCACAAAGCCATGTACACTCCCACACGAGCCTCATTGAATTGCGTATTCTGTTCCAACATCCTTGACCGTATCAGCATTAGGCTTGCATGGTGTAGTCTCAAACCTTCTGTCTTGGTTTTTCCCTCCCTTGATAGGAAAAAAAAAATCCTCAAAGGAGAAGTGCTTCCTTAGATAATTGCAATTAGCAGTTTTGGCTGGATTTTGTAACTCTGGCCCTGACCTGGCTCTCTGTGTTAGGTAAGAGGCAGTGGGAGTGGGCTTGTTAGGCATGTTTCCAGCCTCCAGAAAGCCCTCTGCCCCTTTGCCACACACAGGCCCAATGCTGCAGTCAGAAAGCTGGGCAGAACAAGAGATAGGAAACTGTGTAAGTGAATAAAGACAGAGAGCAGAGACTTGCTTTCTGCTGGTTAGTTACTGCATTTATACTATAATTACAAAAAGCTCTGAATGCAAAAGGTGCTGCACCCTCGTTTTACATCTCAAAAGCCTGTTATTTAACAGAGACAAAGCGAATGACACATCAACACTTTGCCTGCAAAAATGTGACTGTTTCCAGAAAGGTTATGTAAAATATAATACCCGATCTTATATATTTTTTTAAAATGTAACAATCAGTTTGAATTTGAAGCTCATTTTGAATTTGGAAGAGTGGCAATAAAAGGCAGAAAAAGTTGTTAATTGCTACAAAAGGAAACAGACAGGCAGAACTTTTCACAACACATTGCGTTAATTACTTGACAAAGTATGAAAAGAGGATCCCAGAGAGTGTTTCCGAAACACGGGTGGGCATGGGGTTCATCGCTCTTTATACGACGGTGTGGACAAATATTTGAACTATTTAAGAAAAAGCGTTTCCTAATGTAAAATTCTGAAGAGTCTGAGAATCATCTTCCAAAACATTATGTGACTAAAAGAGAAAATGTCCGTTTGCAAGAGCTAACCGGTGCTGAATGACTGTGATCTTCTGGCCCTCAGACAGCACTGCACTAAAAGCGGACACAATTTTGTAGTGGAAATCACAGCATGGGCTCAAGAATACTCCTGAAAACAATTGTCAGCGAACAAACTGTTCTCTTCATCCAAGAATACTCGTTAGAACTCCATCCAAAGGAAAAAAAACATCTATACTTTCAGGGAGATTGTGAATTTTTCTGTATGTAGATGGCAACACACGTGTGATTTCTGTCGATTTATCGCAGTTAATCGGCGTGTTATCACCAGCAGATTGCATTTAATTGCCAAGCAGACTGATAGCCGACTGTCTTACTTCTGTTTACTGCCGTCTTGATGCATCGAAGTTGCTTTGAAGACAGCAACGGACTGCGAGTGGTCCCAGACCTGGTCCCTGTTTTCAAAGCAAGCATTTCAAAGGCAACAAGATCACAAATTCATACGGTTGCAATAATTTTGGTTGTGCTGCAGTCCGCTCTTTTCCCTGGTCTGAAATTATAAGAAGTGTCCCAATATTTTTGTCCATATAATGTGTTAGTGCTCACTGGGTAACTGGCACATGTTTGAATCAACATTCATTATTGCTGAATGATATACATGTAATCTATGTCCAGATGTGTTTTTAAAGGAAGGCCTTGCTATCTCAGCAAGATAATGTCAAACCATTTCTGCATGTATCATAACAGTGTGGCTCCTTATTAAAACAAGTCTGTTAAAAAATATTTGGCCTTTTATTTAATAACAAAACTGCAATAAAGGAGACCCTGAACTGCTGTGCAGCTATTTTTAACATTTTCCCTTCAAACCTACAAACATTTGGTTCCATTTTTTTCAATAAAATATACCATGTTACAGATAGGAATGGGGCCATTCACTACAGTTTCATATTTCACATTAATGTGTGAATTTAGGAGAAATGAGAGAAATTCTTTTAATTGCTTACACAATTTAATTTTTCAGTCAGGAACCAGGAAGTCTGCTGCAGTAAAAGGAAACTTTAACAGCAATAGAAGTATTTTTTTTTAATAAACTTGTGGATTTCACAGGTACTTTGCAAACAGAAGAAAAAGTTTCAAAAATATAAGAACAAGAAAGTGCGAAATGAAGCAGAACCGTAAAATTCAGGTAACTTGTGATTTGTGTAGCTGTCAAACAATTTTTCTGCGAACAGTCTTTCACATTTATGTGGAGTGAAGGCTCTCAGTCACCCTCTGTCTGTCTCTCACACACACACACACACACACACACACACACACACACACATGCTTTAAACACATGCACACCCTGATTCACATAAAGGCCTATAATCCATCAATGTGCTCATTGCTGTCATGAGTAAAGAGACAGAGCTCTAAGCAAGAGTCCTCTAACACAAATTTGATTTACCTCAATTTGCCTCAAACAGTGACATGTGAGTACTAGAAGTGCTAATGCAGACTGGCACCTTTTACTGCCAACCGGCATGTGTCTGTTTAGCTCAGTTTCAAAGCCTGGGCTCATGCCAAAATTTGATTTGTTTAGAGATGGTGTTGGGTTTGAAAGAGTTTAAAGTTATGAAAATTAACAATGAGAGACAGCGATATTGTGGATGGCTTCACACGGGAGTAACGCAGACTGTGCCCACGTTCCTCATAGCTGTAAAGAAAAAGTTGCTGTGGCGGTTTTAGATATTTTATAGGAATACTGCGCGCAGACACCAAAATCTAAAATCTTGAATCGTTATCAAGCTCATATAATTAGTTTAAAAACTAGAGAGGCATGGAATTTTCTAATTTAGTTTCTCAAGTGCAGCTTTTTTTTTTTTACCAACAAAGTCTTCAAAAGTTAACTCGGATAAGCTGCTGTATGTGTCTCCCATAAAGGATTCAAGTTGGAAACATGTTATCAAGAAACTGTGCCTGCGTATAAAGACCGACATAAATCAACCTAAGGGTTGTGTCATACATAAAAACCATCTGGCAACATAATTATACAATAAAGCACCTCTCTGCACCACCAAGCCTCGTAATGATTTAGGCATGCCAGTCATGCTTTATACCTGAAAATCCTAATTGCGTATACATATTTGATAAGCCTGCCCATTTGGATCTGTATTAATATTATTATCTACAGTTCAACCAGTGCGGTGTCACTCTCCTCTATCACAGACATCCTTGACATACATGCCCTTCATAGCAAATGTTACTGTAATAATTTAGGGGTCTGTGCCATTATGTGCCTGAAAAAATGTCCCTACACAAAAACTGTTAGACCAACAGAACATCTGCATTATGTCATCTGCTGCCCATTTACGAATTTTTTTGCACCATACGTCCAGCGGAAAAATTAAAATGAAGCCACTGTGATCTGATCTGATACCAGCTAATTACTGCAGTTAAAAACAAGACAAGTAATGGTGGATTGTGGGGTGGGAGAATGAAGGGAGAAATATTGTTGAAGAGAAAACAATGTACCAAAGCTTGTACTGGGTTACCCCTTAATTCTTCACGG
Organism: Cichlasoma orientale; assembly: GCA_034780415.1. Classification (NCBI taxonomy): domain Eukaryota; kingdom Metazoa; phylum Chordata; class Actinopteri; order Cichliformes; family Cichlidae; genus Cichlasoma; species Cichlasoma orientale. Next base: position 377,524 of record JAVDPK010000971.1, on the reverse strand, counting down.
CATAGGTTCAATAAGGTGCTGGAAACATACCCCAGATATTTTTGATCCATATTAAAATAACAGCATCACACAGTTGCTGTAGATTTGTCTGCTGTTCATCCAATGACGAGAATCTCCAATTATACCAAATCCCAAAGGTGCTCAATTGGATTGAGCACTGGTGACTACAGTTTGAGTACAGTGAACTCACTGCCATGTTCCAGAAACCAGTTTGAGAGGATTTGAGCTTTATGACATGGCACATTATCCTGCTGGAAGGAGCCATCAGAAGTGGCCATAAAGGGATGGCTGTTGGTCAGCAACAATACTCTGGTAGGTTGTGGCATTTAGATGATGCTCACTAAGAGATACTAAGAGGCCCAGAGTGTACCCAGAAAATATCACTTATACCATTACACCACCATCAATCTAAACCTTTGATACAAGACAGGATGGATCCATGTTTTCATGTTGTTTGCCCTAAATTCTGACCCTTCGATTTAAGTTTTGCAGCAAAAATAAAGACTCATAAGACGAGGCAAAGTTTCTTAAATTTTCTATGTGCCTGTGTGAATTGTACCCTCAGTTTCATGTTCTTAGCTTGCAGGAGTGGCACCCGGTGTTGTTTTCAGCAGCTGTAGCCCATCTGCTTTAAGGTTCAACTTGTGGTGCATTTAGAGATGCTTTTCTGCATACCTTGGGTTATTTGAGCCACTGTTGCCTTCTTATGAGCTCAAAGCAGCCTGGCCTTTCCCCAGGACTGCCGCTCACTGGATATTTTCTCTTTTTCGGATCATTCTCTGCAAACCCCAGAGATGGTATTGCGGGAAGATCCCAGTAGATCAGCAGTTTCTGAAACACTCTGACCAGCCTGCCTGGCACCAACAACAATGTGACATTCAAAGTCACTTAAATTACCTTTCTTCCCCATCCTGATGCTCGGTTTGAACTTCAGCAGGCCGTCTTGATCATGCCTACATGACTGAGCTCCTGAAATGTGATTGGCTGGCTAGGCATTTGCATTAACAATCAATTGAACAGGCATACCTAATAAAGTGGCCAGTGAGTGTACAAATAGTGATACAGACAGCACAGATAAACACATTAAAGGATAGGTTAATATTCACATGCTCATATGGATAATGAAAGACAAAACTTACTTAAAAACATTGCCAATGAAACTCCCGTATGAGGATAGTGGGCAAAAAAAAAAGTCCTTTGTCCTCGTTTTGTTCAGAATTTCATTTTAACTTTCAGACAGACTGACTATGAGTCACAATTACTCAAATCAAGTGGGATTGTATCACAGTTACAGTATTTTTAATACAAAATCCCCTCTTGTATTTCAGTGATGCCTCGCTGTGCTGTGGAGAGAATACACAGACAGGGAGTTTTGTACGCAAAGAATAGACTGTACTGGACTGCACTGGGATATAATTTTGGAACTCAATTGCTTTAATTCAGACTGTTGGCCTCTACCTTCAACTAAACAATACATTTTTTTGTTCTGAATGTGTCACTTGTGGCCCGCATACTTAAATAGAAGCTGGTTTAAAGGAGGAATTTACAGTCAGCATGGAAAAACATTTGCTGCAGCAAAAGTCTCGAAAAATATGAAGAGATCTTTTTCAGAGCGTGACAGGTTGAATGAGGCAAAACTTTTTTTGTTTTCAATGCTTGTTGCTTTCAGGATAAAAAATGTTTTCAGATTAAAGCACCTGTGCCTCTTTTTTTGTGTTTGCCTTCTTCAGGTGGCCAACCTGGCTTGTTCCATTTCCAACAATGAAGAGGGCGTGAAGTTGGTACGAATGGCTGCCACCCAAATTGACAGCTTATGTCCACAGGTAAGTACTTTAAAACACCTACATCCTATAAGATACTATTCTTCACATATGAACAAGTCAAAATGTTGTGGTATGAGCTTTACTGAATTCAACTGGCGGGCATTTCAGTTTAATTATTTACTTATTTATGAAATTGTAATATTTAGGAATGTTAAGGAAAAGAGGTCATAGTTGTCAGCTCTGGAGGAAAAGCTATAAATAATGTGCAGGAGGACCTTGTAGTGCTGCTTCGCCAAAAGAAACAAAGGAGGATGTTGAAATCCTTGAGTTGTTTCAGAGGTTAACGGTAAGCCTTATCCACACAGGACCCAACACTGTAACAAGAATGAGAAATGGAGAAGGGAGACTGATTTTAAGATTCATGATCTAATGTGCAGTCTCCACTATCCGTACCTGCTGAGACCAACTAACTTATAAAACTTGGAGAGGAACCGTCCCCTGATACTGCTTGGCAAAGCTGAACACAGACAGATTAAAAAACATAATAGACATAGGCTTTGTGACTGGAGTAGGGGGAACAAAGAGGAGGTGCAACAAAGAGAGATATTTCCATCTGTTCTGAGTTTACTGCAGGTCTGTTATTTTTTTACATGTGCAAATGCACACAAGCACACACGCACCACCTCACTGACTGCCATGTTCAGATCATAATCTAGCTCAGATTAATTTAACTGAAAATAAATAAAAAAGTGCAGAGTGAAAAAGCATAGGCGCGCGCACACACACACACACACCAAAAAAACAAAAAAACCTGATCCTTATTAAAGTGGCAGTACACAAGTTATTTTCTTCAACTTTTCATTATGAAGTAAGTGTTTATTGAACAATTTATTGGTTCTAGAATAGCGGCACTAACTCGGCTAACTGCCTCTGGGTATGAAGTCCTGGGAAAATGAAGGTATGACTGTGAAATAAAAGCAGGAAGAAGATAGCACTTTTATTTTCCCTAGCAGCTATTGGTACTTCCCTCAGGTAGTTACAATATTGTATATTGGCATTTCAAAGTGCACGATAAGGCCTGCATGATTTTTACTATTCCTATATCTTGTTTTTCTGTCCAAACGCTCAATGTTCTGTCTTACACGGCTCAAGGTCTTTTGTTTTTTTTTTAGAGAATGTAGCCTTCCTTTCCTTAAGCTTTTCAACACATTTAGATAGTATTCCCTTATATAAAAAAATATATATATATATATATATGGAGATTTTTTACTCATCCTTTCAGCTGTAGCCACTACTAACAGGCCACAGCATAGACTGAAAACCCTAACGACTACAAGAAAGAACACAGGACTCGGCTACTGTGCCGCTGCCACCACACTGTTCACCTCATAGTGTGAGACACTTCACAGGGTGGCCAGCCTTTGTTTCATATTTCCAGCCACCATGCTGCCAACATAGCATATGTTCTCATTGTCATACCTGGTGCTGAAAACTAATACAAGCGTCTTTTCCCCTGGAAAGATTCACATATGTGCAGAAATGGTTTTTGAAGCCTGAAACCACAGTACAGTGCAGTGCACTTCACTTTAAATGCACACATGTACACATGTGGTACTGCAGATGTTTCTGTCTTTACCCCTCGTCCCATGTCAGGTCATCAATGCTGCACTCACTTTGGCTGCCCGCCCCCAAAGCAAGGTGGCCCAGGACAACATGGACGTTTTCAAGGATCAATGGGAGAAGCAAGTGCGCATCTTGACTGAGGCTGTGGATGACATCACCTCTGTGGATGATTTCCTTTCTGTGTCAGGTATGAGGCAGCACAAATTCCTCACAGACTGGCTGATTGAAGAAAATGATCCACATCCTTCTGATTTTCGCTCATACGGTTGAAGTGAGTGAGTGATTGAACGTAGTGGCTTGTAGCCTCTGGCACCAAATTTAAAAAGAAAAAAAAATCTCTATAGAGGCTTGATGTGAAAAACAAAATTACAGTTTGGTTAATAAGAAATCACAACATCTGAAAAAAAATAAAGTGAGGCAGAAGAAAACAGCAATTTAACAGTGACATTAAGAAATGAAAAACCTTTCTTTTTTATGTTTTTACACTTTCCCTTTATGCACAACAAAGATGAGCAGTGCCCAAATAAGGCAATAGGTGTTGAATTTGTTCATGCTCAACATGTTTTCAGTAGAAGTAAATTGAACAATGCATTCGCATGCAGGGACAAAAGAATCATTGCATTCAATTCTTGTTATTATCAGCAACTAATGCAAAAATGATTTCAATTTCCAGGGATAATCCGATCATCAAACAATAATTATTTCTCCCAACAACAGAAATCCTCGGGTCCTTCCAATTCCATTCACTGTTATCCTTTTCCCTCTCTTTCTCTGAAGAGAACCACATCCTTGAGGATGTCAACAAATGTGTAATAGCTCTCCAAGAGGGTGATGTGGACACTCTTGACCGAACTGCTGGAGCTATCCGGGGCCGAGCTGCCCGCGTGGTCCACATCATTAACGCTGAGATGGAAAACTATGAGCCCGGGGTCTACACCGAGCGTGTGCTGGAGTCCATCAAGCTCTTGTCTGAGACTGGTTAGTGCGCTGTACACAAGCCTGTGTAGCTGTGGAAGCTCCAACATGAACCACAGCTTAATTTAGTACTAGTATGATGCATATACTATCCTTCACCCCTAGACTGTGTTAAAGATTTTGCTGCAAGCCTTTTGGCAAGTCAAACTACTTTTAGGAATAGTCTAACACATAGAAAACACACACACACACACACACACACACACACACACACACACACACACACACACACACACACACACACA